>JABANP010000282.1:0-68397 GCA_013115135.1 Perkinsus olseni | reverse complement strand
AAAAGAACTAGAAGAACAAGATGCACCACTGGTATCTAACAACTGCAAATGCCCGGAAGAACGATAGACCATCTCGTGAGCGCTGATTTACGCTACTTGTACGTGTGCGATAAAACAGACGTGGTCAAATATACTGAGTGGATGCAGCAATCTCACGAGAAAACTCAACCGCCACTAGCCTAACATTAGCTCCTTTGGCAGCTGAATCGTCGCTCTATTATCGAAGGGCTCACCTCAACCCCCTTCGTAAGGGCTCGAGTTAGAAGCTCGAAGTTCTTGTCGATTATTTCAGAGCTGCTCGAGGTGCCGTCCTCCTTCTGCAGCAGCGTGAAAGTAGTGCATCCCATATCTTGAAAGACCGCGCCGCCCCCAGAGTATCTTGCGCACAGCAAAGATTAAGAAAGATCCTCAGCGGCGACTTGAGCTAACCTCCGCGCCAAATTGACACCCTCCTTTTCCATCGTATTCAATCGACACTCCACCCACGGGTTTTGATGTCTCCCGATCGTCACTGTTGGTGTATTGCGCCATAAAAAACTGAAGGCGATCAAAACTATTTCAACAGCGTTGAATCAACACCATGCCGAAATGCCGAAATGCCAAGATGCCGAAAAACGCAACCGAGTCCGTTGCACCGACATAACCACCAAGAACAAAGCCGGCTCAGCCGAGGCTTGTAATGGCGCTGTGTGGGCACACAACTTCGCACTCTAAGAGTGTGAAGCTCAGCATTTCGAGAGATCAGCATCATGTGGGCTGCATCCCGATCGGCTACACATGGCAAGTCTCACCCATTCTATCAAGATAATTCAGGCAGACTAGCTCGCCCCATAATCGTAAGCTACCAGTCCCCCCCCTTCGAAACTCACAGAGTTGGAGTGTCCAAACAGTGCTTCTGCAGGTACTCCTCGAAGGCCAAATTGCGGAAGATACTGAAGGACGATGAAAAAAGAATTGCGCGCAATCCGATAAACAAAGAGAAGCCTTTTTGATAAAGGCTAACCTCATGATCACGTTACATTGATTTTTGCATAGAGCTCACAAGCACCGAGCACGTCGGTGAGAGTCTAACTGAGCCGGTGATGCCGGTGTTGGACTATGAGCTCAAAAACACGCAACTTCACACCACCATTATTCCCAACCCTTCATCTACGATTCCCAAGCAGGAAAGCAGAAAACTACCAATCCGGTGAGTCCAGGTGTACGAGCTGCATCCTGACTACTGAACGCCCCCGTGTCCTTCGAAAGCGTTGATTTTCTCGTCAATCTCCGCGATAGAACATACGGGCACGATAGCGCGAAGCTAGAAACGCTCACTTGTTATGAGTGCTCCTGAAAACGCGAAGTGTGGTAGCGGGAGGAATCATCACAGGCAAGAAGCTTAAGGAAAAGCAAGACTTCCTAAGATTGCAAGATACCCCTCCCGCACTCGCAAGAATCCCGCCCAGGATTGACGACTACTTCAACACGAGAACTGTCACGAACAGAAGCGTATCTTTTTGACGTGTTGGTAAACGTTTCAAGGAACGTCGATCACCGGCGACCTCTCTTGCTGTCCGCAGCGATAAGGTCGGCAACTTCATCGGCCGACACGAACGTCCCGCCGGCCATGAGCTCGCGGAGACGCTTACGAGGATTCTTCGACTTCGACACCTCGACCTGATCAGCGGCACCATAAAATTCTGTAAATGCCGAAATTTTCGGGAAAATGTGCAAATTTTCCCGTTCAAAAGAGAACGGTAAGTAGATTTTCATGTTCGTACCTTATCCTCTCCTTCTTCGTCCTCCTCCTCTTGTTCGGAACCAAGACCATCCATCGCAGCGAAGGCGGCGGCATCATCTTCACCTGAGCACAATTAGGCGCAATATAAGTGTTAAATTACACATCCAATAGACTTCGTTAATTTTCCAGTCAAAAAATAATTTTCCAGTGCGGAAATTTCCGAATGTCCGAATTTTCCGAAAGTCGGAATCATCATAGCTGCAAGTAACTGTATGGCGAGACATCCAGCAGAGTGATGGACATTCTCCCAACTAAGCTGTCAATAGACATTCCGGGTTTCGTAACACTGACTTCAAGGAAATCACACTCATCATCTCCTGTGGAATTTCTAAGGCGTTCTCGAAGGTGATCGACATGCCAAAGGCACCGTGCAAACGCCCATCAAATTCCCGTGTCACCATTGTTACCTTCATCAGCGTCAAAGTCGCCCAGGTCCTCCTCATCACCGCTCTCCTCCTCCTCGGCAAGAGCAGCAGCCAAGGCCTCATCCTCCGACTCCTCCTCTTCTAAAAGCACAAAAGTGATAAACAAAAATCGCTTCGCTCCGCCAAGGTACCCTCTGGAATATCTTCCCCAAGTTCCTCATTAGCAGCATTCTCGAAGAACTCTTCCTCCTCCTCTTCGCCTTCATCTTCAACTCCCACGTAATCTTCCCTGTTCTTTTCGCTCGCCCTCTTACGCTCCTCCCGCAGAGCCACGACCACTGGATCGTTATAATACCTGCATCGACCACAAATACCCAACCACGACCGCGCGCCGCGAAATTCCTCCTAATCTCCAACAGGCTCTACAATTCTGAGCATAAAGAGCACTGAATGACCGCGCGCCACAAAATTCCTCCTGATCCGCAACAGGCTCTACAATTATGAGCATGGACAGTCCTAAATGGCCGCGCGCAACGAAATTCAGAACCACAACAAGGCTCAACAGCTCAGAAGATGCAGAGCTCTAAATGACCGCGCGCCACGAAATTACCCAACTCACCGCAGCACACAGGGTAAGGCGACCTGCCCCTCCTCCTCGTTCTGATCTTCCACATTGATGCACAGCGCGGCCAGGGCCTTCGGGAAGGCGTTCAGCTCGATCGTCTCCCTCGCCGTTTTCTTGATGCCACTCTTGTCCGCTACTGCCGGGCAATAATGATACTCCATTGGAAGCGACTCCCAAACACACTTAGAGCCATCGAGGGCTGCACTGTGACTGAGGAAAAGCAAGATTTGGCAAGATAGCAAGATCACTCCAACCTCACCCAGGATCTCTTTCCAAGGGATCATACTTCTTCTCCCCTTCTGTTGCCTCCCAGCTCACCAACTTGCGCAACTCCTCGGAACCCTCGGCAGCCAAATCCAACGCCCGCTGGGCCACGGCGGACATGCCCGGCTCGACCGTCATGGAGGCTGAAAATGAAGATATTCCGTTTTCAATCAGATATCATCCTTTTTCTTTGCAACATGCAAGTGCCCAATATGCCAGGCGAGAACGGCGGTCGAACTATTGAAGTCCTGAGCCACTAATTGAGCGCTGTCTCGAGCGTCAGCTGATGCTGCCACCACCTGGCTTAGTGGCCTCATTTTTGCACGTACCATTCCCTTCGCCACATTCTGTACAGCAATTTTCTCCTCGCACTACGAAAATTACTTTCACATTCAAGATAAAAATACCATTCACCCTCGCGCGCCACGAAATTACCCAATTGCAGCAGCCTTCTCGAAGTAGCAGCGGCCATGATCGGCGTAGTGGACTTCGCACTCATCAACTCCCAAACCATCTGCAGCAGCGGAATGTAGTTCGCCGCTGACTGTGACTCCAAGGAGTGGACGTGATGATAAATCGCTCTCCAACACCTACAAAAATGCAATAAAAAAATCGCTTCGCTCCGCCGTTCGTCATCACTCACCGAGACTCCAACTCGGCCTCCTCCTCACTCAGATTGCTGCCTCTCGTCTGAGCTCTGGTTATCTGACCCCGCAAAAAATTTTGCCCTCGAAAAACACAAAATTTTCCATTTCTAGAGTAAAAAAAGATACAGCGCATTGGCAAGGAAATCGATATGGACAAGCTAAGATCCTCCCTTGCCGCCTGCGAGAGGGGTTTAGTTTTCCCGCAATTTGCAGGAATGCCAAATTTTTCACAATTTTTTTCGTCTCACAAGAAAAGAAAAATTATTGTAGGAAATTTGTCGTAAAATTCATGTGCCCTTCTCCACTCACCTCGATGAGTAGCATAACCGCAGCGTTCCTAGCAGCCGGGGGAACCTCCGCCGATCTGCTGTAGGACAAGCGGAGGATAGCGTTCATGGCATCTTCCGAAAGACGAGCTTCAACCAAAGATTCGTTGGCAACGGTGAAGGCCTACGGTAAGATATGATCTTCACGCGAAGCATCAGCATCAAAACCGAAGCCATACTTGATACCCAATTTTCACCAATTTCCAAGACACCCACGAGGCGCAGCTCAAAGATTCCCCGAATTCGATCAACACCTACCTTATGCATGCCACTCAAGCATAACCTAATGATACGTAGTCGCTGTTGGACATCCTCCTGGTTCGGACCATCGGCCTTCTTCTTTCGCTTGTGAATGCGGCTTCCACGATGAGCCGGTCGCACCTGAGGTCCCCGGTTCAATTCCCAGCGAGTGCATTTTACTTTATTACCGCCTTGCTTGGCCCCTGCATCTCATTCGACAACATCTTCTCCAGCAGCTTGGCGAAGGTCTCAGCAATAAGTACAGCAACATCACCTGACCATCACCGTCAAATCCCATGGTCAACCTAAGATTCCCAAAGATACCATCTTCAGTGTGAGTCAGCCTCATCGAGCACAAGAATGCACATCCGCGGTAGAGGTTACTCATAGCTCGACGGTCGTCCTGGACAGGGCCTGAAAATGACAAACAAAACTCGCTTCGCTCCGCCGATAATCCATCCCCCTCACGAACAAACACAGGCGCCGTCCATCAAGGTTACACCACCGAAAAGATACTTCATAATTATGAACAACATATTCGATGACCTCAACGGCCAAGAAGCTCAGGAAATTACTCATCACGATTTTCACGCGCTGAATAAGTATCTTTAAGCTACCCAACCATCCCGGGAAATCCATGAGTCGACCTAAGATACTAATCTGCTACCTTTCTCGATAAGTTGCTGAATGACCTCTTCGGCAACATCCGTCTTCAACCTTGGCTGCTCTTTGAGTAACTTGTGTAACAATCTGAAGTTGATGAGAAATCAATCAGACGACAACCCGCCGTCTAGTAAATCTCAGGAGTTCCCGGAAATTGGGTATCTTAGGTTCACCCTAGTATCGAACATAATTAAAGATACGCTGCTCTAACGCAGCCGGAAGAGTCCGGTATCCCAAACACTACCAAAGCGACGAATTTTCCGGTATCAGCGATCCCGCGTTACGAGTATCTTTGTTCTCCGTGAATCGCTCTGATCGACCTCGGATACTCACCTCTCCGCTTCGGTAGAATCCTTAGTCGTCAGACCCGATACCAGCATCGCCCGTAACGCCGATTCTTGCTCACGACGAGCGTGGAGAAGCTGCAAGAGGAAGCAAGATTGGCAAGATTTAGTTCGAACCTTATTTCAACGAGAAGACCAATCCAAATAGGCAGACCGAATAGGGGTATCAAGAGAAGCGTACCATACTCGAAATGAACGAAGAATCCAAGGTTGAAGACGGTCGAACACGAATAGAAAGATACCGCGAGGGCTAAACCACCGTCAGTTCCCGGTGACCATACTACTGTCAACTTACCAGCATCATGGCACATCGCAAAAAAACCGAGACTGATTCGCACAATCTCAAGAATCTTGCCTACATCACAGTACGTCGCAAAATAAAAGATACCAACAGTAACTCACACAATCAAAAAATATTTCCCCTACATACCACATTTCCCCCTCCTCACACATGCCCTACTAAATACCCCAACCTCCACCCTAGTCAATCACAAACACCAAAGATACGCTCCCCTATTACATCATGGGCCACCCCCAAGCACTTCTTTCTCAGATGCTGCTGCGATCCATCAGCGCTTCCCGCCACGACAATCTCGCGATGGAGCACTTGCACGAAGGCCGCCACCACCAACTGCAGCTCAGATTCGAAATACGCCCGAACCAGGACGAGACGACGATCATGCGGTTTGGACGGGAGATTTAGTAGCTCGCTTCTTTGCTGTGACCTGCGTTGAGAAACAGCAAGATTGCAAGATTGTGGATCAGAGCAAAACGGGAATTTCCGGGCGAGCTTTAATCTTGAAGACTAAAATCATCATAAGAAAATTAATTCCACCTCGATAGAAATACATCGCTTATCACAGATTGCAATTCCGGATCGATGCCATGCTTCGCCCGTTCTGCACGACTCAAAAACCCAACCCGGTTGCGAACCTTTTCCCCGCGCTCTCACAACTCCTCCGAAAAGAAACCCCTCTCAACCAGCAGAAAAATACCATTCTTCAGCCCAGCCCATTATTACCAACTTTTCAGTTTCCGATCTTTCGGCAAGAACTCGGTCAACAAGAGCTCCTTGACGGCGTCAACTCCCACCTGAACTTCCCTCGCCGCCTTTTTACTGCACATCGCCAACAGTGCTTTCAATTGCGGAAGCGCAAGCACCGGGCAAAACTGGGACATCGTCACCAGGGCCGTCACTCTGTCCGAGAGAGTGCCAACTTTGACCGTCTTCCTCAACCAAGCTTGCTCGGAATCTTTCCGCATCAGCGATTCAAATCTTGCGACCGTCGAGTTGTAAAGTTCCTCAGCTTCCTTGTGAAGCTCCTCTAAGCTGCCGTTGGTTTCTTTACCCTTAGTAGGGCGTTTTTGAACTGCTATATTGAACCATTTGGACCCTGACCGAAAACGTCACGCGCCACGAAATTCCCGAAAATTATATACCGGCAAGTGACTTGATATCCGCTGGTTCGACCGTCTCAGTGTGGACTTCCAACTTGATATCTTCATGCTTCGGCTCTGAGTAAAGATTCTCTCCAGCGCGCACAGCGAAGATTCCAAAGGTCAGCCCTGGTTGGTTGCAAATAACGAACGTCCGTCGATTAACGTTTGAGATGAACGAAAAATCAAATTTTCCTGCGCGAAATTTTACGCTGTTCCACCGCCCGGTAAACGATATATCAAAATAATAAAAGATACTCCGAGATTCACCATAGCACATGACAGGTCGACCTATGATTCGCCGAAAATCGAGATAAATAATCGACCCGTTCTTCCAAAGTATCTTTTCAACTTGACCTATCCCATGCACCAAGATACTCTCTGGATACTCGTTACAGTGTAACAAATCGGCGTAAAAATGAGAAAAAAAACGTACCATAACAATGGAAATTACAAAAATGAAAAAAAACTCAACCTAGTTTTTATCAAACATGAACGACATCTACCTCTAAAAAAATCTCTCAGCATAATAATATAATAATAATATTATAATATAACAGCATAATTGCGGAGCGAGCGGAGCATATACTGTCACTTCTGCGCTTTTTTGTGCGTTCGTTCGTTCGTTCGTTCAAATTATTTCTCCACGACTATGTCGATTCAACTCGCGAGACACATACCATTCGAAAGCTCGCGGTTT
The DNA here is from genome assembly GCA_013115135.1 of Perkinsus olseni. Taxonomy (NCBI): domain Eukaryota; phylum Perkinsozoa; order Perkinsida; family Perkinsidae; genus Perkinsus; species Perkinsus olseni. Next base: position 61,003 of record JABANP010000282.1, on the reverse strand, counting down.
GTGTATTCTATAAAAAATACGAAATCGCTCCCATCCCCGGTCTACCAAGCAAAACCGTCGTGGACCGTTGTAGATGAACCCGAAAAAATACGGAAAAAGACCCGGGCTGGGGTTCGAACCCGAGACTTCGTGCCGAGCTCCGCTTTTTTCGTTACGAAGGCCTAGTAATGTATAACAAGAAGGAATATCTCAGCATCTCGCCTACCACAAGTAAGCCGATCGACCCTCAACTGCATCGCCCCGGGCTTCCAAAATATACTACTTGGTTGATGGCTAGCCGCCTTCTCTTCACGTCGCCTCTCCTTGGCTTCCTCAGGCGGGAGGTTCGCCAACTGCTGCTTCTGTTGCCGACGCTTGGCTGCTCGCATGGCAGGGTTGTCTGAATAACATCCCAATGACCCCGGTTCGATCCCTTCACATGTCATCTCATTCCGACATGTCATCTCCCGTGTTACTGAAAATTTTCGAAACAAATATTTTCGAGTTCTTCAGGCTCAAAGTCAACCAAATACGAATCAGGTTGATTTTACTGGACCAAAAACGAAAAAAAAATCGTACAATTCTTTTTGGGACGAAGCAACAATCGTCGGCCGTTTTTACCGCATAATCTCCCTTGCAACCTATGGCATCATCATCAACAACAGATTCGCCAGCGTGAATCATCGAGAAAATGAATCGACGAGAAAGGGGGTTTTCTGTCGCGAAATTTCGCACAATTATGTAATTTCGTACGAGTATCTTAGGCTGATCAAAGGCAATGAAGGAAAGAGGTGCCCTTCAACTGAATGATGCTTCAACGGCGGTACCCGTAAGAGAACAGACTACCAACTACACGGAAACGTGACACTTCCGGACGCACTGTTATTGACAGTGATTATCTTTACTAAAAGCGAACAATCTATCTTTACCCGAGCTGCGTTCGTTCGAACCGTTGCAAATAAAGCTATGCCGATAATATTGAACTCTGAGCGGGCATGTATGTTGCTGTATTGGCGAGTGTACCGAGAAAGTGAAAAAGTCCAAATGCGTCGTAAAGGACGGCCGACAGTCTCCTGCGGTCGTATTTCCAAACAGTCTCATGGCGCCCGCCATTCATCATCAGTTCGGAAACTCATGCTTGATTTCTCATCAGGAACAAGGGCTGCTTTCGATTACGATAGCGGGTCTCGATCGCTCCTCATAACTAATGAACCAACCCTCTTATCGCCCTAAGGGCTATTACAGACGGTTACAGACACAGAATTGAAATGGGTACACGCTATCACAATCTTGTGCGAGTATCCTAGGTTGATCATAGTTCGTGACGAAAGATATGCCCTTCAATCTAACCGCAACCCCCGCCTCCATAATATTTACTCCATATTTCTTCACCACCCCTCAGCGTTTATCTTGGCGATTGAAAATTGAAGCATTGTATGGGTATCCTAGGTTGATCATAGTTCGTGACGGAAGATATGCCTTTCGATACCAATCGCACCTCCCCTCGTTATTGTCTCTACGATCGGCTAAGAATTGAGTCAAAATATATCGAAATCATTATCCTATTTGAATGAGTATCCTAGGTTGATCATAGTACGTGACAGAAGATATTCCCTCGAATCCAACCATGACCCCCTCATTATTATTACTCCATCTTCCTTTACCTCGCTTCGCGTTCATCTTGGCGGTTTTGAACTTCGGTTTGACCGGGCCAGCTCCTTTCGGTTTGCCCTTGGCGGCCGCCGACGAGCTCTTCTTACTGCCGCCAACTACCATTCAAGAGACTATTGACAGTGTACAACTGAGAATCTTAAGCTTCATTATGGTCATACACAGTGAGAAAAGATACGCTCAAATTTCTAGGCGACAGGAACTTCAACGATCATAACACCATCTCCCCGTTCGATGAAGTATTTCTGGATTTGATTTTCGCACGAAAATGCGTTTCCAGTATAGATTTTGATTATGGGAATTGGCCCATTGAACGACCCTCGTGACCTCGTTTGATTGGTGGACGAAAATGGACAACACGCGTCGCTTCGCTCCGCTAGAAAATCATTTTCAATTCTTCGCTCCGCTGTCAAGAACTGATCCGCGTCTCCTTCGATTGAGTTGAGTGTATCCGAAGTCGCTGCTAGCTCGGCACACGCACAGGCAAGATTCGCTAGCTCGATTATCGGGGATTCATCGACCGCTCTTAGCTTGTTTTTCAAATGCAAAATTCAAAAGATTCTCCAGAAGTCTGCAATTTGCCAGCTTCGACCAAAGATACGGCTGAGGGAGATGTCATCAATATCATGACGTTCAACACGTGGTTAATACCGGTAGTAAATGGGGATAATTTTTTTTTAATTTTTCGGGAAACATGCAGATCGAATCGTAAATTTTTCGGAAAAAGAGGAATTTTTTTTCGAAAATACAGAAACAAGCACAAAATAGAACCAAGTCTGATAAGAAGTTCACAAAGTAATTATTACCGATTCTTTTTGTAAATTAATAGTACATCTCAGATTTTTGAAACAGCTAAAATATTGCTTTCCCGCGTATCAAGAATTTCCGATAGTGCCACTTTTCCGTGAACCAAGCCTTTTGAATGGTGTCACCCTTTCGCGTCTATTGCGGCGTTTGGTTCGTCTCAGGTTCGGGCTAGATTCCCAGGGTGTTTGGATCCCCGTATCCCTGAGAGAGCTCAGCGGGTTTGTCGACATATCGAGCAGCAAGCCCAGACATACGATCTGGATGTAGTCAGGGCGTTTTGGCCGAATAATTTTCAGGCGTAAAATGGAGTCATTTCGCGTCGTGTAACGCGTAGTGCGTATTGGGCTAGCGTTTCACACAATGGGGGTGCATCTGCGATTCAGCCAGGATATCCGTGGTGTGGTATGCAGCCTGTAGTAGAGAAATGCCGCGTGTAAGAATGCGGCCGCTATGCCACGTCGAGCGAGGACGGCGGAGTGGCCTCTTCTTTTGCATAATGCCCGCATTGTTGTACTGTGGCATGGTGGCCTCATATTTGCTTATCTTGTCTTCTCCGTCACCCGGAATGATCGTTCTTTATGGACGCTATTCATATGCAATTTAAAGATGCATCATTGACCTCCTCATGCTGTGCTCACAGGTTGTAACGCTGCAAGAGGCATGGGCAGGTCGACAGTCTGCTGTAGCCAGCATGGTCAATACCCTCTTCTGCGGACGCTTCTTTGCTAGAGGGCAGCTCATAAGATACGTTCAGAATCGTAAGAGGGTGGTCCTGTCCTTGGTTTCGATCTCCTAACGGAATGGTCCTTCTGCATAGGATCGTTTTTAAAGCGCAGGAACGATGTTTTGAATTTCGTGAACCACCCCTTGAATTTGTTATTATTTCATCGTGACCGCGGGCTGGGCGCCTGGTGGTAGCGTTGTTGTCTTGCAGGGACGCAGCTGAAGTACGCCACCAAAGCGTTTGGAACGTACCTCTGCGAGTGCTCAGCGCCGACGAAATTCTTGGACTCAGGATTAGTAATAATGTCAAGATGGCCGATACTCATGGAGAAGTAATATCTATGTGTGTGATTAGTCTAGTGGTATTAGTGTTGGCTTTCAGAGCGGGAGGTTGCTGGTTCTATTCTTTGTGAAGTCATTTTGTCCAGGTTTTCTCGATTCACTGTTGCGACTGGTGAGGATGCCCTAGCATCCAAGGGGGCTCTCGGAGTTGTTCTTGACCGCGGAGAAGATGTACTACACGGAAGCGGAGCGAGAAAGCGGTCCCTCGGGTCAAGCGATCAAATAAATTTGCACATCGTCATACCGTAATTCTCTCAAGTTGAGAGGCGCCAAGTGCGATCTCACTGGGGGGTGCAACTTCCCCAAATTGGACAGCCTGGACATGTCCCTGTTCATTGGGGACCCCAATGAACAGGGACATGTCAAGGGTAGCCAAGGTTCCGAGCCCTTGTCTGGAACTTGACGATACAGAAGTTGTTCGTAAACGCCGTAATGAATGAATACTCGAGTCCGTTTATCGCAAATTGGCCTTGGCTGTGTGTGTAAAGTGCGGAATTTCGTCAAAACGGGCATTCCCACCTACACGCGGACGTTCGTACGCCTGTACACAGCTCAGGCCAAAGAGGGAGCAGCGCCTCCCCGAGCTTGGCAGTAGAGGGGGCATTTGCTCCCTCTGCCCCCCTATGTTTCGCGCCTATATTGAGAGTCTCAACTCTCCCACATCTTGCTCCCCACCATTTGAGAAATCGATCTGAAAAGTCTGAATTGAAAATCTGAAGATTGCATTCGTAGTGATTACTGATTGGAGGAAAAGCCGGAAAATTCACACTCGAATGAGTTCTGTGTTATGCTTGATACTGTCCATGCACAGGTAATCATCGTAGTAACCACGCATCTTGATGCTGGTCACGATCCCGATGTCAAATTGGCTCAGCTGGTAGTGATAGATGGAGCGACGATTATGGGTGAATTTCTCCCTATTTCGGACATTTTCCCTCAGAAAGTTGTTGTCGACGTTGTTGCCTATCTCGAGAGAGAGTGTTCCTCGAGAGGCCTTCGTGTGGCAGCGGCGGCTATGACTGGCGACTGGAACATCGATGGCACCGGCAGGGACTCCGGGGCGAGCGCTAAAGTAATAGAATAGAAGATAATTAGCTAAATTATGGCGGACAGCGACGACAGATTCCTGTTCGAGCCACTTTGCTGTTATTTTGACCGCTCTCTTGGTGATGGAGTGGTATCAGAGACCTCGGAAGCGTGCCGAACTTGCGCTTCCGAAACTCCTTGTTGACACCTCAATACCGAGAAGGTGGACGATCTGACGGGAGGGAATAATAATTCCTTGACTTTCTTGCGCTCTCGATCAGTTGCGAGCACACAGTGATCGGAATGATTCGGAGGTTGAATTGAGAAGGGTTGGCCGATTCGTCAAGAACGCTCGGAAAACAACAGATCTATTCAAAGCTGGCTAGAGTTAACTTGAAGCCTCCTTTTCCGTATTGTATGCGAGAGCGCACTAGCAGTCGTGAATTAGGGATAGTGTTTTACTATCAGCCTGCGTCAGGTCCTGCCGAAGTCGCCGTCATCATCGCCGTCTCGGACGGTGTGTACCACCTCAAGATCTTCCGATGAGGACACGAGCCCGACTGCCCAGTCGAGCGCGACTGTTTACGCCCGCGTCCGCGATTTTCTGGGCAAGGCGGGGTTCCAGGATGTGTGGCAAATGCATGCGGATAAAGAGAGCCTGCCGAGAGCCCCGAGTTATGAAGGCGACTGGGGAGATCTAAGTGACGAGAGTCTGGCCAAATATGGCGTCACAAGTGACCAGGTAATAATTTCGTGGCGCGCGACAGATCTGCTAGAGTTGGCTCAGGATGTTCCCTCCTGTCCCAAGCGTTTGGACTACCTCTGGGTTAAGAGTGGAGTCACGAATCCGACGGAGGAAGGTGAGAGTGATGATGTTTTGGGGAAGATGTGGTATTCCCGAGTGTGCATTTAGGCGTAGCGGCTGCTGGCAATCGTCCCCCCGCTGAGAGTAGTCTAAGTTCTACCAGCGCCAGCAGCAGCTCAAGCTCGCAGGAGGTGACACTCAGGGCTGGGTCTCTTGAAGCCCTTCTCGATGGTTATGAGCTTTCAAAAATTTGGTATAGTGGTCGTTGAGAAGACTAGCTCGGGCACGCGCTGGAGCATGAAAATATCGGTTTTTGTTCCGGCGTTTCGGGAGGGGCATAGCCACGTTCATAGTCCATGATTATTGACTGTGAAACATGGCCAGGGATGCCTCCTATGAATCCTGGAGATCTCCCTCAGCGTGAAACGATTGTTAATGATTCGGAAATGATGAGATTGGACTTTCCCTGGGGGAGTGTCGAGAGTCTTTTTCAGGTCATGATGGTCACCGTAGCGCCCGCCCAGCTGTGGCGAGCAGATGTGCCTTTGAGGAGCGCCTGTGCTAAGGCCATGCTCAGTAGAGACAAGAAGGAGGAACGAGGACTAAGGAGGCAGATCAATAGTCACAATACGTAATGCTCTCGGCTTTCCCTCGCGAGGTCCTGGGTTCTATCCCTGCTCCCTTCATTTCAGTAACCGTACTTCCGACCATGCCTCCTTAGTGGGTCGTGTTCGCCTGCAGAGCTCGGAAGCTCCCGTGTCTCCCGAGAGCAATCAGCGCGGCAAGGAAGAGCTTGAACGCTCGTCCCAGGTGGTCGGAAGCGCCGAGCTTGCCGATGTTGACAGTAGTGAAATACTCGTCGACGTGAGCAAGTAGACGGTATGTATGCTTCGCTCGTTTTTCGCGCGCCACGAAATTGTTCGTGCTGGCCTGTTTCTGTAGTAATTTTGAGGATTAGCGAAATGATGGAGACATTCTCGCTACGCCCAGCGAGAAGGCGCTATTAATTTTACCCCAACTTCAATCATTCAGCTGTGTAATTGGTACTCCTCCTAGTGTTAATGAAATACTATCGCTACCGTGTAACTGTAAGACATTTGGCCGACTTGCTTACTGAGTAGTTAATAGAATGCCGCTGACGGGGTTCGAACCGGGGACCTAGAGGTGGGCCACTGAGGGTTACTGACGGCTCAATCAGACGTTGTTCCCTTTCTGGGAAGGTCTCGTAAGAGGGCCACGGGGCCTGCTTGGTTGGTCTGTGAGTCAGCAAGATGGTGGCAACCATTTGGGTGGGATTTGGCTTGAGTTTCAGACGGACTTTGTTTATAGCTGATGGGTGACAGTAGCCTACTGTCAGTAGGTCAGCTCGGATTCAGGTTGAGCTGATCCCTACTGTGACAAGCCTCCGGGGTAATGACCGGGAGCTGTCCTCCGCAATACACTTCATCAGCTAAAACAGGAGTGTTGGTCACTCGACGATGTGAGTACCAGTGCCCGAGGAAGCAAGGTTCACTTCGTTCGTAGTCGCCCTGAGATGTGATACATAGCGCAGAATTCCTTCTGTGGAGCACGTGAAGTCATACCATTCATCGTGCAAAGCGCAACGGTGCCCAACTCTCGGACTTTGGACATCCTGAGTCTCAGCCGGAGACTCTCCGGACCCAGGTCGAAGCTAAGGAGCTCTCGGTGGGGGTTCTCACCCTCAATAATAATTGTCCAGTCGGCCAGAGATTGTTGATCGACGATGGCGCCCGAACGGAAAGTCTGTCCCCAAGACCGTACCCTGATCCATAACGCAACTTCTGGGAGCGTCAGCGGACCCAAACCATCGACATGATCAGAACTGTTGAAGACTTCTTCTCCGATTGTCCTTAGACGAAGACATGACGCAATCGGCTCCTCCGAGTCCCCGAGCTGCTTTTTTGCAGCATCCTCAAAGGGTGAGAACTTTTCACATGGAACAAAGGTCAAGACATGAGGCTCCCGACCTTTTGGGGGGCGCCAAACGATTTGCGTCAACTACACAGTAGTGACGCTTTCGAGATGTTCGACTCAAGAAGCGAGCGTCCCTCGCTGAAGGACTAAATAAATGGTGGAACTCCAAAACTGAAGTTTTTTTACAACTTCAGTCTCTCAAAAGGCTGGTTGACGAGTAGACTCTTCAGAACTTGGTAGGGCCTGCATGCCACAACTGCCATTGCTTGTCCCAAGACTTCTTTAGTTTCCAAGCTCCGACTGAAGCATGGAAGTAGGCGTTGGAGTTAAACTCCCACTTGTTGGCGATGTGGTCAACAGTGTTTCCCCTGAGATCAATAGATACACTGGCTTCGGCAAGCTTAGCGGAAGCCTGAGTTCCGATGCTGCCGTAAGCCGAAATAACATTCTTGGGTTTCGCCGTACACCCGACCTTCGCGCTGATAGTCCAGTTAATGATGCTGCCGACCACGGGAAGGTTGACGTAGAACTTCACATCGATACCTGTCTCGCCGTAGAAGGTTCGCTTATCGGGTTGAAGAAGAGATTCACCACCGGCTTTACCGTGGATGCAGACAGTGATCGTAAGGCTCGCTCCTTCTCCGTATTGGAAAACTAAAGCACATCCACCGGCCTCGAACTCGAGATCGAGTACGAGTTCATCACCGTCCTTCTGGAGGGTCGCCGACAGACTCAAGTGGGCGCTGAAGGCAGGGTTTTTGATATCCTTGTACGTCATACCACCCTTCACGGCGATGGACCCGCCTACAGATACATCGACGGAGGCGAACAAGCAGTACTTCCTGGAACTGTCGGCGGACTTCCCGTCACTGCATCCCTTGGGGAAATCGAAACTGAAAACCTGGACGTGTTGACGATGACTCAGAGCGTGGAAGTAGATGTCGGCCGCGGAGTTTTCCTCAATTGAGAAGTACTCGATTCCTCGGGACATGACGCCTTGACGGAGAGATCGGTGTTCGCTCATCCAGTCCGCTGCCTCGTGCTCCTCAAAGAAAGCACGAGACCTCTCGGGGAGGAAGTCACCGGTGATATAATCTGCCATGACCAACGGGACCCCTCTTCCAGTAGCTTCGTCGAGGCGGCGATGAGAATCGATCCGGTAGGTCTGATACATAGCCTCGGTAGCCGATTCGATGCTGAGGTCCTCATGAAGGGACTCGAACTGTTCAAAGATGGATTCTTGGAAGACCTTACTCCCAACATACGTGTCGATGGCGAGCAGCTTGACGGGCTGTTGGGTTCCCTCATCGATGAAGAGAACCCAAGTGTCAGGCATAAGACCAGTCTGGTAGAGGGCCGTGTAGTTGGTGCCATCTTTGGTGTCGACTCCTTCTGGACCCTTCTTAGACCACCTGCTCATACCAGCACCATCCAGATCCTCGACACCTTCATGGGTCCACCCCTGAGCCTCAAGATCAGCTGTGTCGATGCCGGCATTGTGGAGAAGGCTCACGTAGCTTGGGAGAGGAGCTTCGGCGAGAACAGACGATTGGTGGTCGTAAAGTTGTTCGACACGTGTCGACTCGGATGACTCCACCGTCATGATGAACTGGTAGGGGTAATTGGGCAAAGCCTTGACCGACACTTGACCATCGTTAGTGATGATGATATCCTCTCTGGTTGTGAGGACACCGTCATCCATGCCGGGGAGGGTCAGGCCGAAGGTCTCCATGGACTTCGAAACGCCGCACGGAGCAGGATTGCCGTGACCGTCCTTCAAGTCTGGATTGCAGTAGTCCTTGGTCGTAACGTGCATGCGCATGTTTCCCGCTTGTGGTGGGGCGGCATGGGCAGCCAGCAGAGTCATGACGGTGAAAGTCGCAATTGTAGGGAGCATCAGCAAAGAAGCCGACTGGAGAACTGAAACGAGATACAGGCCCGAATCTTACTGATCGACCTAAGAAGACCATTGCCAAATGTTTAGAGTAGGCCAAGGGTTTCCTATGCTATGAAAACCGAGTCTGCGATCACTATCACGAGGCTCATCGTAGAACGGGTTTAGATGGTCACTTTCGCTACGATAGGACTAGAGCTAAGCTCTTGCACGCATGAGCATAATTCCAACTAGGAATTTCCCAGGACGACCGTCACCTTGTCCCACTAGGCAGGGCGTGTCCCCAGGTCAAAGAGTTATGATGTGAAGGCTATAATGCAACCTGCATTCAGTGCCATGAACCCGGTGTGTTGCGCAACCAAGAATGAGACTGTAAAGGGGGTTACTGGAGGTGACACCGTACGTGGCTAGATATTTGCCGCTGTGTTGCGCATTATGCGCCGACCCCTCTTTGTGCATGCGTGCATTACTAATTTCGCACTAGAGAGCGGAGTCAGAAAAGCAATTACAGACTCTGTAATACAGAGCAATAACACGAAAACACGAATAACACGCTCGTCCGGAAAGGAACTTGGCTGGGAGTTGTCCGAGAGTTGAGCCCTTCTGCTGGTGAGGACCTCACCTCAGGTCACCTGAGGTGAGGTCCTCACCTGAGTCAGGTGAGTCACCTGACTCAGGTGACCTGAGGTTAGGGGGGACACTGCACTGGATTGTGATTCCACTGCCAGCTAAATCATGATCTTGATCAGTTCCCGCTTACGGCGACTCTGGAGAGACGATGTCACTTCTACTGTAGAAGTGACAACTCGCAACTCATTCTAACTCACACTGTGTAGAAGTTCTACACAGTGTGAGTTAGAATGAGTTGGATAATCGATGAAATAACGATGAGAGACTCCAGTGAAGTTACGTCACGGTACGCGAGGACATATGTGTGACGTCCCGTCACACATATTACTGATATGTCCCTGACGTCACTGATGCCTACTAAAAGCTGAACATTCAGTTCACCTATTGCACAGTTACCGAGTGCGACGTTGCGTGCTTCGCGCTCTGCGAGCTACGATTCATCCGGTGGGTTGAGTGTGGGCTCTGTCCGAGTCGACTCTATGAAATGTAACTAGGATCATGAGGGTCGGTTTGGCCGCTTAAAGCGGCCCGCTTTGGTTGTGCATACGTGTGAAAATAGATCTCGGGCAACCGTCCTCTAACTTAGAGGGGTGTCCCGAATCGAACAGCCGGGAGGAGGGACTTCTCCCTGTGGAACCCCTCTGGGAGGGATGCCCTCCAAAGGGCCCTTCCGAAGGGCGAGAATACCCGGAAAATCTACATCGCACGCGACATCAGGGAGTACATCACCGACTGGGCAGCGAACGACCTAACGGTGACGTTCGATATCGCACACGCAAGCACATGGATGTCTCCAGAAGCAGATTGCCTGGAATCCTTCTTTGACGCACGATGCATAACGTTCTCTTATGTAGAGCTAAAGCTCTAAATTAGAGCCTCCGAGGCTCACACTGTAAACAGCCTTACACTTCGCTAAGATCCGTTCAAGTCGTGAAGCCTAGTGATTCGCAATGACCTTCTCTTTACAGGACAATACTATTTCCGTGAAGCAGATCGCTCAGTAGATTGCAGCAATCTGAACGTTTTATGAGACGCCGGGGGGAGAATCAGAGCGGGAGCCTATTGCTTGCCCGATGGCGCGTCTTGTCACCTCTTTTTCACCTTGCGGATGGGGCTTTTCTCGGGAGTGGTTCGCATGACTTCTGAAGCTATGTTTATGATTCGGGAGGAATCCGCTCGGCTCACAGCCGACAGCCGGCTGGCAGCTTGCAACTTGCGAGCCGTCGGCTGTGTACAGCTTTCGCGAATACGCATGACCTTGTGGCGTTTCTTAAATGAGACTTCATCAATTCTCGTCGTTGCAGTCGTGGTGCAGACTGGTCCAAGGTTGTGTACAGGAGGGGCTCTCCTGGAGAGCTAGGTCCCGAATCCCAATGATGCAGAGGCTCGGAGTGTGAACGGTGAGTGGTTCTGTGCTGGCCTGTTTGACCTTCATCAGTGGCAGAGCCAGCAACCAGGCAGTAGCCTGTGTTTCTTTTGGGATCCTTCGCGGTTCAGTAGGACTTGAGAGTTGCTCGGCTTCGTATCTGGTCCGGGTCGAGTCAGCAGTCTCTCGTATCCCACCTCCGCCTCCAGGGAGCGGAGGGCTGGGATAATCACAGCCATAAGTTATGACCCATAACAACTACATGGCTTTACCTATTGCTAGCCCCTGGCTAGCTCTAGCGTTGAACTTTATCGAACTACCGCACTTTCTCGTAATCTCTGGCGCGCACAAGTTCCTCTTGTGTGCTCATAAGCTCTTCGCGTAATTTTGCCCTCGCTGGTCCTACGTCGCGACGTAGCATTGCTACCTCTCTTTCAACCCATTCTGTCTCGTAGTAACCTCACAGTTGATTATCTTCTTAGTTTTGCGATTTCAATATGATACCAGCACAACTGACCCGGGGTCAGTGACCCCCTCCCCCTCTCCGCTGAGTTCCAGGAGGCCTAAATCTTCGCGCTGAACAGTAGCACCGACATGAGCAGTTTGGCAGGCCTGTCCTCAATGAGAAGGTGAGATTTCCCTAGTCATAAATAAAGATTAGTGACTCAGGAAGAGTAGGAATCCTTCATTCAGTGTGGCTGGTACAGTGGACTTGCACCTGCACAATGCAGGTAATGCAGGCTGCATTACGCGAACAACACTTCTACGCCAGTGTAATCACGCGAAATACGCGAAGTGAAGTGTAGGAAATACACTCCGCGTAGCAACGCATGCGAATTTCGCCATTACGCGCGATCACGCGGAGCTTTTACGTGTAATTACGAGTAGTACGGCGCACCTGATATTCATGCAAGACAATGCTCCCTCCCATGCCAGCAAGTTTACCAGGGAGTACCTCGAGAAGAAAGGATTTACCGGCAGAAAGCTCATGAATTGGCCTCCTAATTCGCCGGATATAAATCCGATTGAACGGTATTGGAGCATCTTGAAGAAGTAAGACCTTGTTTGAATTTGCTCATGTGTTGTAGACCCATTTTAGGAAGTTGTACTCTGGAGGGAGGCAGTTTAACGACCTCGAGTCTCTGTGGAGGGGTATCCAGGAAGCTGCAAAGGCTATTTCCTCGGATGAGGTCCTTGCACTCACGAGATCTGTTGATGACCGACTCACACGTGTTCTGGCATGCAAGGGTGGTCATATTTCGCCATGAACCATGAAGTTTGAACCATTTCTAAGAGAAAACTCAGTGGTTCTGTTGTGTTGCCTAAGGAATCTGCACGGTTCGCGGGGGTGATTTTTTCGCTCGCCCTGATATATCAGTAACCGTTTCGAATATGACCTTTCCGACTTAACATGTGATGTATCATGATAATATCTGTATCCTGTTGAAATTTCAGCTCTAAACTCCCCTTAGTTGACGAGAAACGAAAAAATTTTGAATTTGCCTAAGAAAAATGCACGCTCTTATGAAGCGCAACTAGGATCATGAGGGTCGGTTTGGCCGCTTTGGTTGTGCATACGTGTGAAAATACATCTCGGACAACCGTCCTCTAGAGGGTTGTCGCGAATAGAACAGCCGGGAGGAGGGACTTCTGCCTGTGGAACCCCTCCGGAAGGGCGAGAATACTCGGAAAATCTACATCGCACGCGACATCAGGGAGCCGAACACCGACTGAGCATCGATCGACCTACAGGTGACGTTCGATATTGCACACGCAAGCACATGGCTGTCTCCTGAAACAACCTGCCAGGGATCCTTCCTAGGCAAACGATGCATACCGTTCATTCCACGCTGTAGGGCTCACCCTCCAAAGTTCACACTGTGAACTCCCCAGTTTAAAACGTCGGTGAGATGCGTCCAAGGCGTGAAGCCGAGTGATTAGCAATGGAGTTCTCTTAACAGGATGAATACTATTTTCGTGGAGTAAATAGCCTTAAGCGAAGCGCTCAGTAGATTGCCGAGTGTTTGATGAAATGCCGCCTAGAGCATCAGAGCAGAAACCTATTGTTAGCCCCGATGGTGCGTTTTGTCGCACCATGGCAGCAACCAGGCAGTAGCTTGTGTTTGCTGCCGTCTAGTAGTTGCGAGCCACTAGGGTTCAGTAGGAGACGAGAGCTGCTCGGCTCCATATCCGCCGGATATTATCCGGTCCGGGTCGAGTCAGCAGTCTCTCGTATCCTACATTCACATCCAGTAAGCGGAGGGCTAGGAAAATTACTGCCATAACGTTTATGTCTGGGCCCATCGCTGGCTCCTGGCTAGCGTTGAACTTTATTCACGTTGAACTACCGCGATTTTCTTGTAATCTCTGACGCGCGCAAGTTTCTCGTAAGCTCTACGCGGTGATTGTGCCCTCGCTAGTTCTCCGACTTTGCTAATCGCTGCCTCTTGTTCGGCTCAATTTCTCTCGTGGCAACCACACAGTTTTGTGATTTCCTGCTAAGATGTTCGGGTCGACATGACTTTAACCCAGTTAGGCTGGGACGGAGAGAGACGAGTGGCTGTTACCGTTACTGGGTGATGATCACCAGGAGAGTGTTTCAGATCGTATGTCTTATAATCAGTTGTATGTCCCATTCGTATTGTTCCGCCTTATCTCTCCCTTGCTTTCGCCAGGGTAATGCCAATACACTGAACAATGGAAAAGGTTCGGATGATTGTACTGCAGTTGAAGCATGACAGGACCGCAGCCCCTCCTCCCCATCGCCCGGTCCAGATCGCCCTATAGCCACTCGCCAACGTGGGGATCTGCCTCTCCGACCTCCTCCTCGCCACTGGCATCCAGGAGGCCTAGAAGCCCCGCGATGAACAGTAGTTTCGACGTGAGCAGCTTGGCAGGCCCGTCCTCAATGAGAAGGTGAGCTTTTTCTACCATATAAAAATGGTTTTCTGCAAAACGTAGAAAATCTACGTCTCACGCATGATTCGTGACTGTGGAAGGGTGGGCCCGAGTCCTCGTTCAGCGTGGCTGGTACAGTGTAGTGCCGCGAAATGAGACACGAACTTGCAGCGTTTGCTATGCCGCCCATGCTGCAAAGGTCCTCCTGAAGACTCGGTGGCCACATGGTGACAATAATTTGGCGAAAACGCGCGATATTCCGTTCTTGTATTATTAGATGATATTGCTGTCCTTGGCCTCACAACGATGAGAGGAGGTGCCTTCCATTTCACCGCGTGCTAAAACCTCGCTGTTGTTTCAGCGGAGCGTAGCGTAACAAGTATGCCAATTTTCAGATCATTGTCGTCGGCGACCACGTCCTCTGCCGCCGCTCTCTCGTCGGAGTTGCTCTCACAGACAGCTCGGCACGCCAAGGAGGTCCGAGGGGCCGTCGGAGAATCGATGCAACTGCGGCAAATAATGGAGAAGCAGGAGAAAAAAATATCCTTCTTGATTGGAGAACTGAAGGCTACTCGAGCCAAGCTCAACAAGAATGAAGCCGAGCTGCAGAGCGCCTTGGTTAGCTTAGATAGGCTGGTAGGCTGACTGGGGATGTAAGAGGTCTCTTGGGGGAGTCTTATTTGCCGTTTACTTCATCGCTCACGTCCACAGGACTCGGAGAAATCACAGTGTCAAGATCTTCCGAGCCTATCATACAGGGTGTTCCAATTCGGTATGCATGCCATACTCAAGTCTCAGACTCAAACACGTAGTATTTGCTGAGATATACTGGTTTTAGTGATTTGCAAATCGAATTGGAACACCCTGTAGTGCTCCATTCCTTTTGATGGGGCATCTTTTCGGCGCTCCCGGGAGTGCGAGTTTACCGGAAGGCTGCTGGCCTTCATCCCCCTCGCCTCCCTCACTCCCCCTTGACCGAACGCTAGACCCAGTTGGCACGATGTAATCTATCGCTTTGTATTTGCGATCTATCGTTTGCAGGGATTAGTATCGATAAGAGCCATAACCTGATCGGTACTGTACGAAACAGCTACGACTAGAGGCATCTGGATTTCGTACCCACCGGCTTGAATAACGTAAAGCACGAACAAACGGGATGACGGGACAGGACTGGAGCTCTCCATCACAGAGGCAGCAGAGGAAAAAATCACAAAGTTAGAAGCTCTCGAAATGGACACGCCACACCTCACTCCGCTAGGCATGGAAGAGACTTAGACTATCACGGAGTTCCCACTATCTTATCATCAGTACACGACAGTTGTGAGTCAATCACTGTGACTCTGATAAGTACTATAACTCAAGCCTTTGTGAACAGTTGCTACTAGCGCCAGGAGGCATGTGAGTTGTGTGCCCCACACAATCACAGCTGCCCCCTTGAAGCAGCTCCGTTAGCGATCTTCCTCTGTAGCTTGTTGAGCGGAAGGACTTCGAGCAGCAGTTGGCTGAGGGCAAATCCATTAATCGAAGACTGGACGCCCAAATCGAGTCGTTACAGGAGGAGCTCTCCCGGCTCAGATCAGCGGCCTCTAGAGGATATGCGGATCAGTCTTGTGCATCGCCAGTAGGTCTTCCTTGTCCGTCCCTCCACATCGAGCGCTCGTTGCACTCGTGAGAATTGAACTGTTGACCGGGATAAGAGAGAAGCTGACGGTTCGGTGCACAGCGGCCCCTTCGGCTAGTCCTTCACGACGGTTTTTGAGTTGACTCAGCCACGCTGATTCAACTCAGAATCCCTCGGGCCCTGATAAGCCACTGGAGAGACCACCTTCTGGCTTGTAACCAGCTCTTTCGCTCAGCGAGACGACTCTCCGAGATCAACTCGGTCGAACGGAGATCGGGCGCGAGCTAAGGCTGCCTTGATCGAGGCTGAGAACCTACGCCTCAAAGAAGACTTGAACCGCATGGAGATGGAGGCCGCTGTATTGAAGAGGGCCTTGGTAAATGAGGTGCCGCTGCTGGGGTTCGAACCCGGGACCAGGTGCTCAGAAGTCATGAACTACATGTTTCCATTAACGATATGCAGGAAACTGCAAGATACCACGTAGAGACACAGCAGATGCGGGATGAGGCTGTCAGGTGATGACGAGCGGAGCGAAGCGGTATCCACCTTTTTTTCTTAGAGCGCGGGATGAGATAGATTCTCTTCGGGGGGACTGCGGCACCTACAGGGCGGAAATCGACCGGCTAAAATCTGAAGTTAACCACCTCTCGAGTTCTTTGAGTAAATCAGAAGAGGCTTGTAGGGGAATCGAGAAGGAGAGGGACCAGGCCAAGCAAGAGGTCAGTTCTTGCAAAATCTTGAAATCTTGGAGTTCCTTAATTCGACTCAGGCACATCTAGCAGCGTTGGAGCGCATGAGCGTTATGAATAGAGCGGGTCATTTGCCTGCTCAACTTGACGAAGCCCGAGAAAAAATACGACAGCTGGAGGAAGAGCTATCCAGAAAGACAGGAGAGCTGAGCGGTGAGTTCATTGGGCCTTGCTGAGGTAAAGTCTGTCCGACAATGCCTTGCTATGCGAATAGTGGTGGACACCTGCTGATCGAAAACCCGAGTCCCGCTGAGTATCGGCTCTTTAAAATCAATAGATTCGAGTCATTGAAAATCCACGGAATTTTTCCGATAAGAAACTAGGCGGCAGCTGAATTTAATTCAGCTACCGCCTAGTGCCTTATCCGGGCAGGGCCATCGGTATGGTCGCTGATATCTCTTCTCCGATCTCACCCGAGTCACTTCTCTTAGTAAGTAATAGTCTGATCGGGGTGTTCACCGCAGTGGCAAACATGTTGTAGCAATCCGAGTGTTAAGGTCTTACGACATCCCTGAGCGCAGCAGCATCCGAATGGTCCCACGAGAGAACGTTGTTGACGTCGAAAATCGATAAGTACGAGCAACTCCTTACGGAAATGGGTGACGAGAGACGACACCTCCGAGATGATCTCGACAAGGCGAGAATGGAGAAGTACGGGCGCCGCGGTCAAAACGCACTTCGTAAATACGATCTTGTTTTCAATCGCTGCTGCCTTCAGCGCTCGCCTGGCAGCCGACTTCAAAGATTCATCCGAAAAGGCGACCGCTAATGAGATAGCTGCAAATGCGAGTCGGGAGCAGCTCTCGGCCTTGGAGTCCCAAATAGACGGGCTGAGAAGGGACGTAATCGCTAACACGACTGAGATGAAGCGAAGGGACGCCGATGCCCGGCGGTTGAAGGCCGAGGTCACACGAGGTCACCAACTCGTGCGCGCGGCATCGGGGAGAGACCGAAGCGAAGAGTTGGTGAACGAGCTGCGGGAAGGGTTGGCAAGGAAAGAGGAAGAGCTGAGGAAACTCCGGCATGCGCAGTGGGTCATTGGTTCCTCAGGGTCGTGCTAACCCTTTTCGCTCAGGTACAGCCTCGAGAGCTCGCTGGTTAACCGCGTTAGCGACTTGAGAGGTCAGTTGGATGCGGCCCTCTCTGGGCGGCGAGGTAGGACGCTTCATCTGGTCTTTCGTTTATTCTGTGTATGGCATCGGGCCCGCCCTCCACGGGCTGTACTCTTCTGGGGAAAGAGGAGATTGTTCGTAGAACGGACATGAGATCGACTCGCACCGCCGGCTCTCCTGAATTTGATACACTCATGATATTATCGAATATGAGTATTCATTCGGTGAAGCATCTCCCGTATGGCGCAATACAGCTTTTCGGGGTGTTGCCAACACGTCGACATGAAAATGTGAAATGCTGAAATCTTGTAAACTACCGTTTCCATGTTGCATGTGAAGCTCCAATGATGAAAATGATACTCACGTGATATATCACGAGGATATTGAGGATATCAATTTGAGATGAATCACGGAGCTGCCTTATTCGCTTTCCGTTCTCCTGTTGAAGTGTATTCGCCTAACTCAAGTACCTGTGAGAACTGGTAGTTCTGAACTACCCTTCACCTATTGCTCGATGACTTTTGGCTGGAATGTAGTGATGGCTGTATGTAGCAAGAATCGAGTTTCTGCCTCAGTCTCTGCCACAGCCGAGAGTGACGAGAGTCGCGTGACTGAATTACAGCGAGAGCATTCAAGGCTGAAGTCAAGCTTCAACTTCACCAGTCATGTCCGCTCGAATCAGCACCCTCATCCACGACGATGACCTCATGTCCTATTTCTGCCATGTACAGTCTATTGCGTTCTATCATCATAGTATTTCCACCGCGCCTGGTGTGTACGGCAACCGATGAGGGTTCTCTTGTAGTCTCCAGTCCCACCATTCTCTGACCAACCACTCTGAGACCAGTAGTTTCGGGTGAGCTCCAGTGTCACTCTCAGGATTCCGGGATGGCCCTCAGAAACTCGACTTGTTCATGAGTTCGTCGTGCCGAGCTGAGCCGGTCCATATGATATGAAGCGGCTCGATAAAACGCATGTGAATCATATCAACTTCTTATGGGGCGAGCGAGATGCATTGCGCCCGCGGAGCGTCGCCCGCGATCCCCGATGGAGACGCCCGAATGAGTATTTCGGACGAGCCCTCCCTCCACAAGGTGGCACCTTATACGTTCCTTTGTCTGACCATGCATCCTGCATTCGTCGCTGCTATCTGCAGTAGCATCCTGCACACTGCATCGTGCAGCCTCAGAGCAATTCATAAACCTCATTACCGCCTCTTCAGCCTGGATCAACGGCGCCAGCTGGCAGAGATGGACCAGCGTGAGGCGAAGCAAGAGATCGTTGCCGAAACTAGAAGAAGAATTCGTGGCAATACATATGCAACGCCCCATAACAGCACAATCAATGGCATGAGGTTGAAGGCCGAGGTCATCTTCAACCCCTCGTTCGACAACCTTGACCTGAAGTTTTGGCACGAAGATGATACGGAAATCATGGCCGAGCCAGATGTCTCCTTTGCATTTTCACTAGACATCATGCCAGATGAACAGTATTTCTCCTATCCAGGCTCTCTCCGTGATTGTAAGTCGATTCCAATCAGAATTCAGCCTACCCGCAGAAATTGTCTTACAGTAAGCAGTCGGCAGTGTTTCAGCAGCAAGCTGCGCTCAGACATGGTGAGATTCTTTAACAAGAAGCTGAAGACACTTCTCGAAGCCAAGAAACATTACTTCGAATCCATCAAATTCATCCCTGACGGCGACCGCGAGGGGGTCGATTCCATAATCATGTACATCGGCGGGAAAAAGTTGCGTATGCTTCGTCACACCCTGATAATCGAAAGTGGCTGAGAGCATGTTCCCTGCTGTGCTAGTAATTGTGTAGCCTCACTTGTTGCTTGTAGAAGTTGCCAATATTAATGTAGAGTTGGAAAACACGTGTGCTTGGAGGTACAGTTCGAACCGGAGTCGTTACCTCACGTTGCTCGTTCCCTCTATCGTGATTGGCACGCGACTCTGTCGGCCTCAGCTAGCCGCAAGTGTCAGCCCATTGCAGGACTCTTGTGCGCGGTTTGATCGTTGGTTCCAAGCGCTCTGTGACTCTCAGACTAGTAACTCTTCCGAGTGTACCCTAACAGACCGATTTTCACCTCTTTATTCTCTCTGAGGGGTAGGTTCAGCATCCGATTCATTGATGTATACCGGGATAGTGCTCTGTCGGCGGTTGTATATGGATATTGCTGTATATCTGCTTCATTGGGCCGCTGAGTCCAGATGATAGCCCAACCCTGTGGCGTCTTGTGTTCGAGGCGAGGTTTGGCGCGCGAAGGCAACGAACTGTATCTAGCGGCACATACCACAGAGGATTGGCCCCAGGAGCATACAGTTGCTCGGTTTCCAGGGTATCCAATTGGGCTACCGCTCATCGCGTTCGCGTGCCAAAGTACGACTAGAACACAAGACACCAGAGAAATCTTGGATACATCGGAGAAGTCTTGGCAAGAAATGGCGGACTTCAATCCTCGCCTTCTCTGTCGAAAAGGGATCGGGGCTTGCAACTTGGCAACGAAGTGTAGCCCAAGGGGTCGTCAGCACTGCCCAAATAAGAGGCGTACCAGCCTTGAGTGCAAATTCCAAGTTACTGGTCATCATGCAGAGTGCATGATGCATTTTACAGTATTCTGAGTCTGAATGTGAACTTCGAACTCAGACCCGGTGGCTAAAGCAAGACATCATCCATCATCAATGGCGAGAGATCTTCTTCCCCGCTACAAGTTGTCATGGTCGGCAAATCTGTATCATGTCTTCGGCCGGCGAGGACGCAGCGGAAGTGATGATTGGACTACAGCATACGAGCAAATCAACAGAGACAGTGTCGCCTGGGTTGGCAGCATCTTGAATTTATTCGTTGATGAGCATGAATCATGCTACATAATTTAAGCTCAGATTCCTGAGGCATCATTACTAGCTGATACCCAGCTAGTATGCCACTTGAAACAAGATACATCGGTGGTAGTCTGCCTAAGCCGGCTCTCGGCGTTGGACTTGAACTCACACACGCCCACATTAGCTGATAGCTCTAATTCCGTTCGAGATTCCTACTCAGTACTTCGCTCTAACTGAGCGGGGCAACTCAAAGAAATGACATTGTTGCAGCTATCAGTCATGCATACGATAATCTTACCGCCTCTTGTCTTTCTGTGACTTGAGCTTCTCCACCGGGTCTGATTCGCACTCCGGCTGATGATGCTCTCGGTATGCCTCTCACCCTTCCTACACTCTGAGGAAATACTGCGCTCTGAGGTCTACCACGCTCGTCCGGCCTCGTCGCTGACACTCGACGGCCGTCACTGCCGTCAACGTCCCATGTCCTGTTCGCATCGTCCTGCTCTGAAGACTCACAGCCCGAGACCTCAGTGTCTCCCTCGTCTCTGCTGCTCCTTCTAGCACCCTCGCAGTTCGAGTCCTCATCTAGGTATCGTCTCCAAGCCGGTGTCTCCTCTCGGGGACCAATTCTTGATTCACCTCCACGACCGCACTGCGAGCACTGCCTTGTTCTATCTCGCATAGCGTATTGTTCAAGTTCACGGAAAAGTTCATAGCGCAGAGCTTGAAGCTCATCCATCGTCGAATCATCGCTAGGATCGTCCTCCATTTCGCGCTGAGAGGCCTGAATGTGCGGCACGGTACGGACTTGAGGGGAAGAAGCTTCCAACGGCAGTGGTGCCTTCAAGCGAACCTGACCATACTCTCGGCTGGATAACTCTCATAAGAGCTCCCTTCTCACTCTGGTTCGGAATCCCTTCGCTTCCGATTTCCGAACCTCGAGCTTCTTTCTGGCTTTGTCTAGCGTCAGTCGAGCACGCGCTAGAGAGCGGCGGCTGGCGCTCGTCACAGGCCCCTGCATCTCAGCCTGAAAAAGCGCCGAGTGATGCCAGACTGACTGCAAAATTCACTTCGATTGTAACTATCCTTTGCTGCGCTATCCTCAGCTCCTCGGTCTCCCTACGAAACGCGTCCGCCCACTCCTTGGCACTGGCGGCATTGCTGTGGTTATGGACGGTCATGGGCTATCAAAAGACAGCTGGTGCAATAACACTGATCCTCAAGTACTCTTAAGGCTCGATGAACTCTACATCGCGTTCTCACATCTCACGGGCCATCGCAGTAGAAGACAGATACGAAGGACCATGCTCTGGACTCTGGCTCAGTCGCACCGTAGAGACCCTACAGTCCTCCAAATAAATTCGGAATATCATGTTTTTCTCGCCGTTAGCTCCACCTCAGGTGGACCACCTGGGACCATCTGAGTATAACCCCAAAGTTTCAGACCACAACTCGTAATGGGTGCCGAGATCCCGGAGGGTCGCTCGCAAAATGTGCCGAATAATTTTGGAATACACGGCTTAAAATTCGGGGGGAAATCCCAGTTTTTACTAGGTGAGTACTTCAACTATTAATCTTCCGGTTCGTTGCAGCACACCGATAGAAAGAGCGTCTTTCCAATAGCTACCCACCTTAAGACATATGGAGACCACCAAAGAGCATATTTGCATGATGCAAATATGGCCGTAAAAATTTGTGTGCGAGTCCTCCGCATAGATGTCAATTATCAGTTTTTTTATTGGGGCACTTTGAATTTCGTCGCCACCGTGCGCCGCAAGTTGCAACCGCAGATATGGCAATACATGAAAACACAACGGACCGCTTTGACAGCAACATCAATACTCATGACAACAGCCGGGGAACAACTGGGCAACAACAATACGCGTTGAACTTCCTCCAGAACAGAGAAGTGTGAACGCAGTACAAAAGGTGAGAAAAGGTATGAGATGAAGCTTACGTTGACAAAAGCTTAGTAGTATCATATACATGTATGGAGCATTAGTAACCGTATTTCATGATGAAATTTTCATCGTACCACTCATCAACCAATGTAAGAGATCAACGAGGACCAGCCCATCCTCTGTCACTGAGTCGCTCGACGAGGCCGGCCAAATATCAAGAGCGGTCATGTCGTCACGAGCCTCTGAGACGTAGTTGCTATAAGCCATGAGTTGCCTGGCAAGGGTCTCTAAAGTTCCCTCCCGCCACCACCAGCGGGCTGGCCTCGGCGCGGCCTCCTGGGCGTTGGACAGCAAGTCGTACAGCCTGGTCACGTTGAGCCTGGGCTTCATATCACTAAGAACACCAAGATTCCAGAAGTAGAACTCTCTTGTACTACGCAGGGCGTACAAAAGATTCCACGAGAACCATTGAAAGGGCAGGTTTACTACGGGGCGCCCTCTGGCTCCACCGTGAGGGCAGATACTGTGGTTCACAGACTGTGAATCACAGTTCACACAGAACTGTGTATTCACACAGATCATCAAAAAACTGCAAAGGAGCCCCGGCGCGTTTCGCGTTTCATCTCTAATTCAATAAACGGGAGTGGCTGGTGCGAATAGCGCTCGACCTTCAGATCCACGATTAACAGTACTTGCGAGCATCACTAATCATAAACTAATTGAATCAGAGGGAGATTGTGAGAGAACGGTACTAAAGCGATGATTGTTTTGCATTCCGATCTGTTTGCCTCCCGTTGTGCGGTTCTGTCTGAGCTAAGCTTGAGCGTTTCTATATTGTTGAGTTATCATTAATGAGTTTTCCGGTATAACTTACCCCTCAACTTTGGTGTATTGTGTTATCTATCAATGGTAAGGCATGTTCCTCTGACAGAGATAATCCCGCTTTCCTATCGTCACGATAGTATCGTGCTTCGACAGGAAGCTACGCAAAGTCACCGACGAGGTCAAGACATTGAAGATGCACCCGTGTTGTGTGAAACGCGGGTGTTTCACGCGTTACGAAAAACACAACGCGTTATGAGCATAAATTTAGAGTATAACGCGTAAAACGCGAAACGGGCTCATAACGCGACATGTATAACGCGTAATGATAACGCCAAGCGTAATGTTGAGCACTAAACATGAAACACAACCGGGCCCAGCTGTGTTTAAGTTAATGACAGATTTGCAGTGGAAGAATAAATGCGAACCGCGGCAACGCGTTGTGTTATACGCGTTTTTCTACCGCGATAACGCGTAGTACGCGTTATAACGCGTTATGGCGTTGCCGTTTTACGCGTTATGGCGTTAAACGCGCGCGTTATACCGCGAAGTGGTATCACTACACAACACATCGCGTTTTAAGCGTGAAACACTTCGCGTTAAACTGTTTTACGCGTTTTACGGGTGCATCTCCATTGCATCAACCACCAGATTTCAGAGGATATAACTCGGGTGTCGCAGTCTCAATCAGACTGATCGAATCAGCATGTGCAAAAATCGGGGTGGGCGCGCTATGAATCTCACAGGCTGTGAATCACAGCGCGCGAATTTCACAGTGTGAAATATGGAAGTGGTTCATGAAATTTCACTGCGAAATTTCGGAGCTCGTGCGCTGCGGGCACATGCTGAATCGAATTAGTTGGCCTCTAACGCTGTCAGCTGGCTCAGACGCCTTCACTGGTGCTAGCTTGACTCGTAGTTTGCGAGTTGCACCATTCGACCTACCGGATGAGTCTGTTGCTTGTCGTGGACAGATTTGCGTAGACTGCTGTCAGCCTGAAGGCCTGGTCAACCTTTGGCCTGCTCAAGTAGAACGCGGACAGGAGGGACTGAAGTGCCAACGAGCACTTAGCCAGTTGACCCGCTTTACTGTGCTTCTACTGCTTCCTCGCTCCAGCTTGTCGCCCAGGATCCAGTGAAGAGCTTGCTGTTTGGAGTTAAGTTCGACGTGTACTCTGGTCCAGGTAGAAACGCCAAACTACTTTTTAGGTGCCTCTTGAGAGATGCTGCAGACACGCCCTTTGAGGGATCTAACTGCTGGAACTCTTTCATGTGCTCATTATTGAAATCTCTCAAAGCTTCTTCATCAAACAACGCAAAGAACGCGATGCCTTCGTGATCTCTGAGAACGCGAGGATGTGCAGCAGCTTCTTCGACAATTACCACTTTGTAGGATAATGCACCCATGAGACGTCGACAACCCGGATTTGTCCATCTTCCGGCTGCTGGACGTATCCAATGGCAGTCTGAGAAAGGGAGTTGCAAGAGGGTAAAACATAGCGGGTCGAGGCTCATCGAGCCGTTGAGATATTCAACCCTTGACAAGATGCTGACACACCTCCAGCTTTTCTTCGCCGCCATAGAGGGTTATAAACTTTCTGGTTGGTGCGCCGGCTCCCGCAGGTTCTAGCTGGAGAGCAGCTTCATACGATAACGATACACATAAGGCAGTGTGGAGCAGGAGACGCGGTATGAAAATCTGCCGGGCCATCTGAAGTTGAACTGAAGACCAGTGAACAGTCAACAAGAATTAGCCTTCGCACACCAGAAAACTTTAGAGTCAGAGGCTCTCACGAACGGTGCAATAGGATTTCGCGCCCAGGAATCTGCACTATCTCCGAGATCGTATCTCGTTGCTCTAGGTGTAGTTGTAGACCACAACATAAGTAGATTGTCCACATAGTGAACGAGATAGAGCAGATAGAAAGTCGTGTAGTTGAGAGAATGGAGTGATAATGCTAGTATGAGCAGAGTTCGATGGTGTTACGTAGACAGTGCAAATCCTGGCTTAGGATTTCTAAGTTAGGAACACTGATTTCACTGATAGGAAAGGCTCTGGTGCGCTCGAGGAATTGCAAGATCGCGAGCGTTCATCCCCTTCCAGACCTTCGCGCGCGAATGAGTGCAAAGCTATTGGTCTGCTATTTTGGGCTGGGTCTACGAGTTTTTTTCCAGTGCACAGAATCTGCTGCAGACCTTCGGAATATCTTCGCCTTCAGAGCTGTAACCCTGAGTACCCAGCCGAGCTATGCCCAGCTCGAAGACAAAACATATTCGATCTTCGGCTGAGGTGTCAACCAGCTGTCCGCGAGCTTCCCTCATTTGGCCTGATTTCACCCAGTCAGGGATTCTCATCCTCGTTCCTTCGTGGCCGTACGAACCCAGGGGGCAGTGGGCGAAGGCCTCTACCCTGAGCAGCTCATCGCAGATGCGCCGTCTGCCAACTCCTCAAGATAAACTTTGATTGAAACCAGACTGCTAGTCTTGCTGAGTTCAGGTTTCTAAGGCTCACTGGTGATTGAATCAATCGGATTTATCACTACCAAACTCAGCTTTTTTTCCACCAATCATTGATCTTCGATAAACACGCGATTTTCACTACATGAAAATTTCACGCAATTATGGATTAAGCTGTCCCCGTATCTTGAGCCGCTCACTACTCAACGTTACGAGACTACCAGATGCTATTATACTCTCAAGTGAGTTCTACAGGTTTTCGTAGCGAGCATGAGATTCTCTGGGAATCGGCGAAACGTGCTAAAAACTAATCCTTTCGCAGTGATT
The DNA here is from genome assembly GCA_013115135.1 of Perkinsus olseni. Taxonomy (NCBI): domain Eukaryota; phylum Perkinsozoa; order Perkinsida; family Perkinsidae; genus Perkinsus; species Perkinsus olseni. Next base: position 35,113 of record JABANP010000282.1, on the reverse strand, counting down.
TCCCCGACCCAGAAGGTCACTGAAATTCTTGCGTATCAGAAAAACGTGAGTATGCAAAAAGCCTTCGTTGCCCGAGTCTCCCCGAGCAAAAGACGGGGTATCATGCAAACCTTGCGTCTGACAATTTCCGACAACATTCCGAACCCGGACTGCTGTCAGGAGTTCTTCTAGTATACGGTATCCGTCAAAGACGAGATATCCGGAAGTATGCGGCCAGCTCGGATGTTCCAGAGCACCGAGGAATGAGATCTTCCAACATCACGCCAAATCCTTCCACAACTCCGTCATCACAGCGCGCAACGATGACTTCAACCCTGACCAGCATCATCTCCCATGACATAACTAATCTAAGCAATTCAATTGCTGCAATTGATAGTAATCTATGCAAGTCGAGCTATTCTATGCTCCTGATGCAAATCTGAGCAATAAGGACTATCCTGTGCTGATCGGCTATGCTATGCTACTTGTGTGACGTCACGTGACTCACGTGCCTAGAGTTGCACGTTATTCAGGAAAAACGAGGAATGACACTGGGCCCAGTAATTGCCGACACAAGAAAATTGGAATGAAACAGTAAATTGAGAGGCTCTTATTGAAAGTGGATTTACAATGCGATAGCGATCGTAGCAGACATTATTGAACGGGCGTCATTAGCGCCATCTCAAGAGGTAATATTCGGCGAATATTATTCGCTGTCGCTGCCGCCGCTATCATCACGGGACACAAGATGATTGCCATGATGTCCCGACCAATCAGGATCTAACCACGCCCAGCGACCAATGAAAACCAATGTTTATTTGTTTGCCGAGACACACGAATTCTTACCTGCCTCACCCTCTTCTTCAGTAAACGAGTTATCCAGGGGGGATGGTGCCGCGAATCGCAGCGGACGATACTCATTGGACCTGTCGGTTGACTCGCCATCATCCAGCTCACCTGCGCTGGGCAATTCCTCCTCTAAACATGAGTTGTTTCTTTACAGATGAAATACTCTGAAAGGCAGAGTCAGAGTCATCTGAGCTTTCCATGAGAGAAGTGTCTTCATCATCGCTGGACGAATATCACTTCCGGACAACAGGGAACCAACACCTGCTCAGAGAGAGCACGAATTTGTCGCGTAGGGTTGATAAATAGTTAATCGCTGTACTTTCTCTGCCTTCCGAAGAATCTCCTGCTTCGTATTCGATCACAACCTCGTCTAAGGTAGTGAAACTTTTGATCACCCCTAGAGATGGGCAAATTTACGGTTTCTACTACGGAACGGTACGGACTACGGGAACCAAACCGTAGCACGGTACGGTTACGGAAGAAGGGTACGGTTTACGGAAACAGCCTGTGACTTGTAATCTGCGGAGTTGATGAACTCGACACTTACTGGTCGCAGAAACTCTAGCAAATCACGTCAGCGCCACGGAAGTTAAGAAGACACATTAATTAATGTACGGAAGTGGATGCTGATTGCGGTAGGGATGTCAACGGTTGCGCAAAAGCATCAGCGCGCGTAGGCTGTCCCCAGCTAAACGGGAGCGTCTCACCCTGCTCAACGACCCGGCTAGGCTGAAAGCCTCTTCCGAACTTACGGAAGAGGCTTGCATACAAGAAAGAAGCATGGCCACGGTCCTCAGAATGGGAATATCGCTCGTCTCGGGTGCTCTCCAATACTCAACGAAGTCACAGCACCGATAGAGCAGACACACTCACCTTGCTGTGGCACTGACAGGGCAGTAGTAGTGGCCGAGGACGTCAAGATATCTCCGGGTTGCTGTAATATCACGCTGTAATATCACACAGGTGCTCTCGCAGTAGAAGACAGATGCGAAGGCCCATACTCTGGACCCCGGCTCAGCCTCACCGTAGAGACCCTATAACTCAGCCTGTTAACGGAGCTGGGAAAGTGAGCAGCTGCAGTGCTCCTGGCACTAACGTTGCACTCGTAGGGTAGCGTTAGTGGCTTATAACGTTGTACAAGTTGAACGATGACATCGCTCGCCCAAGATAACACAAATATGCGCCAAGAGAAGCTTAACAATGCTGTATTGAAACACCGTTGGCACTCATGCGCCATCATGCCAATTACTGTTCGGCGTCATCGTCGGGCCGCCGATCCAGTTGAAGCGCGGGGCGATTTCCTTTCTTCCTCGAGAACCGGAAGATCATACTGCTCCTGCTCCACCTCCCCAGCTTGGATGACACTGAGGAAAGCACAACTGGAGGCCCCTCAGAGGAAGAGAACAGCGGCACCCGAGCGCTTAGCATCGGACGACTCCTGAGGTGGCCGGGCGGGCTCCGAGGTCGGACTAGATTGTATCACGATCATTGGGACCTGCAGACCACCATTTAGTTCCTCGGCCTTCTGAGAGTGTAAGGCAAGCTCGGATGTACAGTCCAGAATGATCGATAATTCTCTAGTATCGGGACACCACCCTAGGCCACTCCTTGGCCGACCATCGGGGAGATCTCACCGAACTTCACTATAGCTTCGAGAGGATGAACGGTGGACAATCCTTTGAAGTGGATTCGACAATCTCGCTTTCGTTCAGCTGTCACTCATTATGCGTCGATCGCCTTGTGCATGCGTGCAAAGCTAGTACCCCAGCCCTCAAAGTAGAACTAGGTAGATGAGCTTTACACTCCTTCCCGCCTCGCGTTGACTATGAGCAATACGGAGAAGCCACAACAGCTCCGACGCACATCATCCGAGCCATCAACAGTTTTATTCTCCTCATTGGGTCCCTCAATAACAACAACAGCGATATCCTCTTCCGCCTCCTCATCATCTTCGTCCGACTCAGCCGGGTCCTCCGATAGCCGCAGGCGGATAGCAGCCACACTACAGGCCAGTACCACTAAAAAGCCGCTCAAGGCCACAGCGAATTCGACCCTCGCCAGGGCAGATTTCCTGAGGAAGCAGCGTCCCGGACCGAGTGTAGATTCCCGACCATTTGGCTGCGTTCGGATGTTCTGCTGCGCTCATGAGAGTGTCGCGCGGGGAGTCTAGGACAAAGATGAATTCTCTATCATTTCGACTTAAACCATCCGATGCAGTAAGTGAGAAGCTGCTTCGCTTCAGCAGTATCACGTTCTCACGTAAAGAGAGAATGACGGGCTATCATCTGAGTAGCGTTAGTACCACTCCACGACCTACTCGTCGCCATCGTCAGCATAGAGCCCGGCTCCTCGTCGATTGTCAGCTGCCGGCATCGACCACCATCGTGTATCTGTCTTCTCTACCAGCGTCTCCAATACCAATTGATCCGCCTGCCACAGAAGACCAGGAGAGGCGTCGAGACTGCGGCCGAGTACCTCAATGCCGAGGCCTCGGGCCAATTCACCGGTGAGGAAGCTCATGTCGTCGAGCGCCGTGAGGGAGAGGTTGGCGTTCACAATCGCCACCGAGAACAGCAAGGCCTTTGTGGAGCGGAACGTACCCTGTGTGAAGATCACCGCCGTTCCGTGATCGCCTAGACTAGAAGATCGCGTACCCAGCCGATGAATAATGAAGCAACCGAAACCTCATGACGGTAGTCCTCACATTCAGTCATGCCCGCCGTTGCGGCGAGAAATCCGAATCGCAGGTTGTGAGCCACTCCAGAAAACGCGGTTCCCGACTCACCGTGTACACTAGCTCGAATAAGCTGGGCTGCATCACCATCGTACGCAACCAAGATGCGCGAAGCAGCTGTTGGAGCCGTCCGTCGAGAGCCTCGGCTACGACTCTGAGTGCACTGTCCGAGGCTGCGATCCATTCCAGTGTCAAAAGCACAGCGGGGACGGGCTTCGCAGTGAGGAGTTCCTGGAAAGTAAGAACGACTAGCAACCCTTTCGAGTACCCTAAAATACTCAGACACTGCCTAGATAAGGTAGTTGATAGAGGTCCTATTCCACCCCGGATAAGTGGAAGATGCGCGGAATCAATAGCCATAACGCAGCCGTCGGTGGCTCGCTGATCTAGCTTCCACCTCCTCCCGAGTAACGATGTCGTCGGTAAGACACTTTTGAGGGACTTCGGCGAGCTAGAGTCGCGGTGAACTCGAGAATATGATCATCACGTTAGAAGCATTCATCAGTTGCGAAACTCGACGTTTTCTCGACGACCCGGAGACCGAGTTCTCATCAAACGAATAGTCCTTCATTCAAAATAGCGTGTAATGAATATAAGTTGAGTTGATTCGAAATGTGGATGCAATATTGAGCGACGAGATTCTGCGTTGTCTACATAACACAATCGAGCTGCGCTTATACTAGCTCCGCATTATCAACCCATTCCCTCAACACTCCACTTTCTATCTGCTCTGTCTCGTTCACTATGAGCCCAATCTACCTATGTTGTGTTCTACAACTACGAAATTGTGCGATCCTTACTGTTTTCTCAACGCAGCCCGGCATGACCCCGTCCAAAGAAGCCCCGTGGCCGCAAACCAGCTGCCCTCTCGAAAGCTGTTGGTCGGGGCACGACTCATAGGAGCAGACTTCCCCAATTCCAATGCGACGGCCGATCCCCGGGCAGCGACAGCTGCTTGCGTAGGGCAAAACGTTCAAGGTCTCGATGTTAGAAATATTCACGTGGACCTGAGAACGACCAGGATTATACGTAGCAATGGCAGAAGGGAGTGCAACCTCGTGCTTCGGTTCTAGCAGCTTCGTGCCCGGTTCGATCCAGACCCCTTCGTCAGGTCCTGCTCTGATGACGAGCCGCCCAGAATCCATCTCAGGGTGATCAATTGGCCGCTTCGTTATGGTCACGCTAGCACTGCTGAAGCGGAGCGATGCAATAACAAGACAACCCGAGGGGGATGGGAAAAAGGGATGAGATAGTGCAGTGATTGAAGGAGCGATAGCTGGCGCTGACACGAAAATTAATCAATACTGTCCGAACGGCTCCGGAGTGCTGGAACAAATGACGATGCAGGGGAGGAGCCGAACTGGAGGTTCTCGCGGAGTCGAGCGCAGCAGGATGGAACACATTTTCATTTTATTATCGCGAATTGAGGGAAAGATGGTATGGAAACGGTTACTCACTTTCACCGCGGCTCCAAACATGAAACAACCTCTTTTGACGCCAATTGTCAAGTGCCTTCTGATGAAATCCTCGCCATTCGATTTTTGTTTTCAACTCCGCGGAGGCCCGAGGCTGACGCGAAACAGATTGAGTTCCATCGTAAGATTCAGATCAAGCTACGGAAGGAGAAACGACAACACCGTAGAGCACGAAGAGTTAAGAAGCGTACCTCCGGCTGGCTGGCTCCGTCCAAGGATCATCAACAGCGAGGCGATCGCACGCAGCTCCTGTGCAGAGGATGGCCACATTAGGTATCATAAGTCGACTACAGTAGTCTCTGAGTGAGGTCAAAGATACTCCTATAGCCATCGTATCTTTCCCTACCGTTTATCCCGAGCTCGACCTCGACATATCCATCCAGCTTCGACCTCGCAGGTAGAGCTACAGCCATCCTTCGATCGGGCGTTGCCGTCGTCGCACTCCTCCGGACCAACCCTCAGGCCATCGCCGCAGACCAGGGGACTTATGGCAAGTCCTGATGAGCGCGCCGATGAAATTATTCGGTGTAATCGTCGTTCAGTTTATAAACTGAACACGAGGACAGATTTCGTCAGGCCGAGACAAGAGGCTCGCCGGAAACGATCCCCCTCTCAGTGCTGATGATATTTCGGAAAAGGAGCTGCCAGCCAACTTCGTAAAAAATGTTGCAACTTAGTCCAAATCATAGTCGAGGAATGCATAATAACAGTCTCGAGAAAAGATTTTTTTCCGAAAAAAACACCATGACGTTGGGTAACTCACCGAGCTCTCCTGAGAAACCAGCTGACCTTGTTCGCCATCTTAGAATATGAGATCCTGGGTTCAAGACTAGATCAGAGTCGTCAGCGGCATCTGAACGGTTGCACAAACCCTTTCATCGGAGACCCTGGACCAACCTCGGCCGCAAAGCTCGCTGGAAAGCTCGGAAGAGTTCCTCGTCCATTCCAGACTAACTTCGTTCGACGCGCACAACGGCCGACCTGACGATGCGGGTCGAAGGATGGCCCTGTTGGCGACGTCCAGCCTGAGGTGAGCAGAGTAGATGAAGGGACTGGACTCGTCAGGAGGGTATTCATCCGCACGGAATGCAAGGTGCATCACTGTTAGGTGGAAGGAAAATTCTTAGAAAACCCTTTTCTCGAAGAAAAGCTAGAACTCTTCTGCGAACGCCACACCACCCGAAAGTGCTACAAATCTTCAATCTTCATCCCGCTCCAGCATTCAATCGGTACGGTATCGGTACATTCTTGCACACGTTTTAGTGACCTCTTTCTTGAAAGTGACAAGAAAACCTCATTCTTGAAAGTGACAAGAAAACCTCATTCTTGAAAGTGACAAGAAAACCTCATTCTTGAAAGTGACAAGAAAACCTCATTCTTGAAAGTGACAAGAAAACCTCATTCTTGAAAGTGACATAAAATCCTCATTCAGCAGGAGGCATGGTGACCTCACATTTGCATGCCGCATTTCCCATACTGACTGTATGACGATGGTGATCTTACCCTATATCAGCCTCCTCGCTGGTCATCTCCAAGTGTTGGTGATTCATCACCACCCTATGGGGTCCCTCGCTCAACACCGCGAATCTCCAGCAATGCCAACCACTACAGGTGATAGTCAGGCCCTCAACAGGAAGCGTCTTGTGAGGGTCGGTGAATGCTCTGTGAGGAGCCAAGTTGCATGCACGATCGCACCTGAGGGGGGAGGCGAGCCAGCTTCCGTGACCAACGTTCGAGGGGCAAACGCTTTTTACACGAATCGTGCTGTCTACACAACCCAATTGAACTGTGTGTTCATTAACTCCAAATTGGAGTCTCCAATCCTCTACACTTCTCGCTTCACCTGCTCTATCTCGCTCACTATGAGCCCCATCTGCGTATGTTACGCTCAGTAATCGTCTAATAGTGTCGGGGCTAAGACGCACCCGCACATTCTCATCACAAACATAGATTTGTCAAAAAAAGTTCACCAAAAATACCAAAAATGCCATAGTGTTTAATGCGAAAAATACAATCAATGAAAGAGGAAGAATAAATGTCTTTGGGTATTTTTGATAATAGTTTTTAGAACTTTTATAACTTTTAGACACTATCAATCACCAAGCCACTAACTCCAATCCTCTGCTCTATCTCGCTCACTACGAGTTCCATCTATTCGGGTCCATTAATTCTCCAATACTGTTGGGACCAAGACGTGCCCGCTTTCTCCCACTATGAGGGTAGAAATGGTGAAAATTAAAATTACAATAGCAAGAACGCCAAAATGTCCAATGCCAGAAAATACTATCGATAATGAGTCATGAAGAGGGGCGCGTGGAACTTTCCCTCACCCGTCATCATCATCCTCGTTGCCATCATCACATTGCTCCAGCCAGCCCAAGTGCACTCCGTCCCCACATCTCAATCCGATGATCATCATAGACCACGATACGTTAGTGGCGAGGCCCGGGTGGTAGGGCCTACGAAGAGAGCCATTCTTCCCTACTGAAGGCGCCCCCGACTGCAACTTTGTGAGTGAGTGGTTAAGATTATCTTGAACACATGCTCTGCTCATTCGGCGTGAGCTCGTTACGATTTTTATGGTATGAATAATGCCATTTAACCGCACACTAGTTATGAGCGAATACTTCAAAGCTAATCTCCAGCGGCACCCATAGACGCAGTTCACCAACCCCAGTGCTTTATATCTGTTCTTGCGGGGAACGGCTGATCGAATGTCAATATATTGGCCAAAGCTGCTTACTAGTTTCTACGAGCATTTTTGATTTATAACCTGTCATGTTCTCTGCTCATCAAAACCGCAATTTTTATACGGTATCGATTCTAGTAATCATTGTGTGCGGCCGGCCCCCCGTTGTTCGGCGTTGGAGTCGAAACTCGCACATTGCGAGTTTCAAGTGCAACGCCAAGAAGCGGCTTAGTCAGATTAGCACCGATGTATCTTGTTTCAAGAGGGATGAGTTTGGGCAAGTTTATTGAGCACAGGAAGTAGCGATCGGTAGAATCTGCTTCCTCAAATGGGGCGGCTGGTAATCACTCAACATGATACCGGTAAGTGCCTTCTCACCAGCCAACTGTGCTCCATTTGATGATCAAATCTTGCTTCTTCCCAGAGTCTAACACCCTCCAAGCGAGAGGATCTCTCTCAATGCCTTCGTCTGTCTCGATTTCACCAAGGTACCGAGAGCTCTCCGGCCGACACCCTGACTAGAGAGAAAGAGAGCACTTGTCAAACAAAAACAGGTGTGGCGGTTCCGAAACGACGTGGGCCGTCCCGGGGCCCACCACCGCATCTCCGAAAAGATCCAACCGTCCAACGCCACACTGCCAGCCTATTCCGGTAGTCGGCTGCAACCACCCAAGAACAGCTCTCGCTCCTCTAGCGAGCTTGACGTGGATGTGAGCCTTCTCGAACGCAGATACCGAGCCAGAACGACCAACCAACAGGGAGCCATTCAAGGGCCCCTGCTCGATCGACAACGAACTGCAGGAACGGTGCCTGCAGTAGATAGAACCTGACAAGGGTAGAGAAGGAACATGGGGAAGAGAGAGCCCGCAGCGGTTGGCGTCTTGAAGAGAAATTTGGGATCCGGGAATGTAGCACCGGAGTGGCAGGCGGCAGCGCCCTTTGTACTGATGAACATGTCGAACATACCATGTACAGCACGACGTGCAAAGAAAGTTACCATCGGGGAGGCCAAAAGATCGAAACGAGGAAAGTTAGAATAGAAAATCTATGGCAGCGCGCTCCCCCTAGGAGACAAAATGCCACTCACCGTCCATGTTGATGGGCTTGCATCTACTCCGACGGGCGTGATATGATGACCCGATACATGCATGAGAAGGCTCTACGGTGCATCGGGTTGGCGAGCATCCGACTGACGCACCGTCACACTCCTCGCCGAGCACATGAATGCCGTCCCCGCATACCTGGGGTGCCTGAGCAACAAGAGGATATCGGCAGGCACACGTCCGTGTTGACAGGCTGTCTGCAGCACCCAGCTTTCCACAAGGCATATAAAAACAGACTCTGTTGAACAGAGACCCTCAAAAATGCGCAAAAATTTATCACGTACTGGTGACACGACCAGTTAGAACATATGCTCCACTTCGTCGACTATCGCGATTCCACAAAAAAAAGTTAGTCAGTTGGGATGTAGCTTATCTTGTAAATTGAAGCTCTGGCTCTGGAGCATCAGCGGTCACTATGAAAACACGCAATCGCCTAGCCAGCCTGCTCCTGAGAGTTCTCGAGTCTCCTGCGCTATTCTTTCGCAAATTGGCGGTGAGTAACGCCCGACGTGTTGCCTCTTGAGCTTCGCGTGATCGATATTCTCAGCGCCCTCATCAGCCGTCGATAGTTGGCCAGTAGGTCGTCGCGATATATAGTAGCATGATGGATGTGAATCACATCAGTGACATCAATGTGATCGGCATCTCACGATTTAAGGACCCAGAAAGGGTAATGCTAGGCTTGATGAAATTGACGAAGGGTCTCGCGTCTGCAGGGACAGTCATTCTCTCACGAATGAGATTGTCAAATACAGGGAACTCGACTACGGCTGTTTCTGAGTTAGAAGCAGTTGTAGCGTTGTGCAGTGTTTACCTATGGACGCAGCGACGTCGAAGGTTTAATAGTAGTTGCGATATAGCGCTCCACTGTGTGTCTGTCATCAGTGAACATAAGAAGTGGTTTCAAATCGGAGATCAAAAGTTCCGACCCGCAGGTCTCCACAGTAGTCCTCATAAGTTCGGAATTCTTCTCGAGTAGCTGTGCCATAGTGCCCCTTGAGTACTTGATGAAGCTTATCACGTCCCTCACAACAAACCCACTGTCGTGCCGTCCGCCCACTAGGCCAACTTGGAGTGAGGAAATGAACAACCCTGCTCTCGAGGAGGCACCTGTATCTCGCCCCACAAGCCTTATGTCGTGCGATTCGCACGGCAATGAGTGATGCCAGGCAGGCCGATTCCTAACAGTAGAGCGTAGCCCCAGCGCAGAGGCTCGGTATCTTTCTTCTGGTTTCTGGTCTCCCCTATCTGAGCGCCGTGGTGATAAGGTATAGGTGTGTCTTGGATTCATGCCAGCTCCTGGGCGCCAGCATCGTCCGTGAATAGGATCTCCTGGACCCTGTGAATCGCCTGCCTCCGTCTGTATACAGTATAAGCAGCTCGGAGTTGCTCGTCTTCGTTGACTTGAAGGAGAAGATAATCTTGAGCCAAGGTGAACACGCTCGTCCTACTAGATACCGTAATTTTCGTATCAAATGGGACACCTTTTCTTCGAATTTTCTTCAAGTTATCGCAGATTTTTGAAAACCTCAATGGCAGAGTCAATGCCCGATCAGACGAAGGAAAGGCGCTCTGCAGCAGAATCAGCTTACGATGAGAAGGTGGAGTAGGGCTGCGGGGGTGAAGGGAGTCCAGTAGAACATACCAGTGGCATTCCACTGCACAAGTGCCTGAAAATAACGATGTGCACCATTCAAACTCCCGAAGTGGGAACAGCCGAAGGCTTCGGCCCGAAGCCACCCACGTTGAGAGTATCTCCCAAACTAATAGTGTGACACCAAGATGGGCGCGAGAGTTCACGACCCTCGTGAAACCAGGCACGGCCAACTGGCTCGAGATGAGAGCACTTGTGCTCGACAAAATTATACTTGGACGTGAGCAGTCCAGAGGCGGACCTGCTCTTGCGGGAAGCATAGCTGAGCTTCCCATCCTTCTCTGGTCAACGATACTTCCTCCGAGTTGCATTGCTCGACGATCAGCACGTGAGTGATGTCTTCCGTCGCAACGCGAAGAACGCTCGTCACGTTTGCAAACTCAGCCCTGAAGCGGGGAAAATTTGGTATGACAAGCGAAACTCCCTCGCGCACCCGCTAGATATCGCGACTATCCCGCCATCGACATTTTGAGCACGAGTGTGCCGAGCACAATGGTATCCACGACAGCCGACGCTCAACGCTCGTGTGGGCCCTCGAGAGCATCCGTCTCCTATGCAGATGTAGCCTGGCGCGGCCAGACACTGCGCACTGAGGCACGCCTAAAGAAAAGAAAACCCGGGTTGATAGGACTTCGGGAGGGTGCCACAAAAGCGGGAAGATCATATTGCTGACCTTCTCCGCGAGTATCGAAGCCCGGCTCACCGTAGAATAAGATCTTCCTACGTCGCACTCTTCACCATATCCCTCTACAACTCCGTCACCACAGCGCGCGATGCTAACTTCAACCCTGATACAGATCTCCGGGCATAAACAACCATAAAGGTGACCGACCTGTACAGCCCCTCTGGCATCATCTCGAGAGCAAGAACGTGATCTCCCACAGGCAGGTAGATGGGTGGCGAACTGGATAAGGTGAGGTTTGGGCGACATGGCAAAGTAACTGCGTTGAAAAGGACATTCTCTAAGTTCCTTTCTCGCATTGCCAAAAGATACGCCCGTTTCAAGAATCTTCAGGTCGACTCGGGCGTCGCGCTACATGAGCTGCGGTGAGGCGGAGTCTTCACGATAGGGCACTTAGAAAAGACCCTCTCGGCACTTACTCGGGTGGAGGCCAGCGACATCCGCAGACACTGTACAGTTTTGCTGCTCTGCCGTCGTCACCGAGTGGAGCACACGCACCATCGCCTCAGCGTCAACTTGAATCTGCAACAATAGACCCCTAAATCCACTGGATACCCAGCGGGACGCCGTCACAGTTATTGAATACTCTTGGGAACTGAGGCGGAGTGGAAACTTTCATTTCGCTTGCACTTTCACGTTCGACGCCGGGACACCTTCTTCGAGTAAGACCAAGGTTTGGCAGCTCATGACTTCGCATTATCCATTTAAAGAGGCCTTATATCCGTTGTAAACTCTGATGAGTCTCACCGAATTGTACTTACTGTAAGCTTGCCGCTCCTCAGCCGGGCGACAGCATCAACTCCGGAATGACTCTCCATACCAAAATCATAGCAGCCGACGGAGCAGTCAATAAAGATGAAACTGATATCATATCATTCTGTCCAAAGCAGGCTTCGACCTTGGATGCTACCTCACACTGCAGTAGTCTCGCGTGGTGAAGGTACCACCACTGCAAACGTAGCCGTACCTGGTTCCCGAGGAGATGGCGGAAGACGGCCTAACACGACCGAGATTGACGCGAATAGAACAGAGAGCGCCCCACGTGCATGTCGGATAATCACAACCGTCACTAGAGTCGGTGTTGGCATCATCGCACACCTCGAAGGGCTCCGTACGGTGACCATCACCGCAGATCGCAGTATACAAGAAAAGCCTGAGGGGAGGGTTTTCACTATCATCTGCGTCACGCATCTAGTAGTGGTCTAATAGTGGTGAGAAGCACGTATCATGCGTGCTTCGAGCTTGGATACTCCGTGCTTCACACTGGCCAGAGTTCGACGTACCACACCTTCCACAACTCGTAATTTCTTCTTAACAGAGCAGGGGGACCGGGCTGCCTTCTCTCGAGCACGGTATCCCACCTTAAAGTGGATGCAATCTTTATCCTTCCAGTGGCCCAGACACGAAGCTGATTGACTCCTTCGTCTAACGCAAAGGCCGTACCGCTGGCCATGCTGCTCAAGTTAACGGGGAAGGACTTCAAACCATCTCGGACGACGGTGGTATTCGAGAGCAGCTGTCCTTCAGGATAGTTCCAGACCTGGAAGGAGCCCTCGTAGTCCTCTCGGACGGGAGAGCTGTGCTGAATGACGTCACGACTAAGGTTTCATGGAGGTATCTCAACCGCTGCACAATTTCTGTCTACGATTTCTTCAAGGGAACACGACTCAAGCGGCCGCTAGCGTTATCCCCTCCTCTTAATCTTGGGGTCTCCAAGACTCCGAGTGAAGAACGTCCAAATTCAAGCTTGAGAAAAGCGCAGAGCTGCCTACCCTCCGACTTTCCACCATCCCTCGGCGGTGAACGGGCAGCGGAGTCGTCGACACGTTGAGAGCGATGTACTCAGGGTGAGTGGTTCGGTCGAATACCTGAGCGGCGTGATCGAGTCAGCCTCTCAGATCGGGGACTAATTCTGAGCGGGGAATATCGGAATTTGTGGTATTCACGAGAAAAGACAGTCATTATGATGTATCATCATACCATAACAGCCGGGCGGATATGGTGCAAGTCCACCACGGCTACTGTGCCGTTATCAGGGAGCTGGAAGTCCAATACCATCCTGACCATGCACGCTGCCATCACGGTAACTCTACTTTACTGAGGTACCTCTTCCTGCTGGTCATAGTGTGGTCGCTCACAGTGAGCAGTCCCGTACACGGCTCGAGACTCGGTGAGAGGGACGGCAGCCTGGCGGCCAAGGGAAGGCTTCGCACGATTCCACCGCACGCGAATGGCCCACTTGATTTTCCTGCATCCGCTGGTCACCGCGTCGTCCCGCTGATAGACGCAAACGTCCCCATTATAGTAGTCCCCACCGAAGCCTGCTGAAGGAATCTTCAAATCTTGCGGCTGCGTACTCACAGACGTGGCTCTCCTCCACTTGGCAAGCTGCATCACAACCATCGCCACTCAGGCTGTTCCCATCATCGCAAGCCTCCTCAAAGTGCCTCCTGCCGTCCCCGCACTCTCGCTTGGCGACTTCGAAGCCCCACCCAGATTGGAACTCATCATGCGCGTCTTTGTCGACCCGCAAAGATACGCTGGATGAAATTACCAAGGGTGAATCACCCGGACAAAACCTCTCTCCAGTCGTGTTCAGCACTAGGCACGTCGCCACTACGCCGGGACTCCACGTGACGATAGCATCTTCGACCGTGTCAGCAAGATGAACTACGAAAGTTGTGGTATTCGTGGTAGCTCTCACGGCCGTCATGACCGCGCGCCACGAAAATATGGAGATGGTCCAATCCTCAGAGCAGCCATTTTGACAGTGCACTCTGACCGGTTGATACTCACAAAAGGACGGCCCCCTCGAGTTCTCAGGCTTGAAGCAAGCGTGCCAGGGTTCCACAACACAGTCATGGTCGCAGCCGTCGCCGTCCAACTGACCACCATCATCGCATTCCTCGTCGACGTCAAGCAGGCCATTGCCGCAGAGTGGCTGACAGAGGTTGTCCGGTGAGCACTCGTACCCTCGAGAGACCGAACAGTTGTTGCTGCAGCCCGTTGAAGGGAGTCCGTTGAGCACACCTGGAAGGAGATCTCCATTACCCACTCAATAGCGTGGACGCCTCGCGAATTTATACTGTAGAAGAATGATGAGAAAATGCTCCCTCTGGGATACTGCGCGGTGTGCGAAGCTATAGCGAACAGCACGAGTTCCACAGTAGGATAAAGCCGTGTTCCGATAACAGACGAACCACTGTTGCTGCCAACTGCTCAGCAACAGCTCCGAAAAGCTCTTCTCTCAACCCCGTACGAACCCCGAACACAGGCTATAGCGAACATAGTAGGGCTGTGAAACTGTTGAGTCCCCACCTAGATCGCAGGCCTCTCCCTCCACACGGATGCCGTCACCACAGACACTAGCACAGCCGCCAGCATCACAGCGCCATCCAGAGAGCACCCTGCACTCGTCGGAGCAGCCCATTCGACCGTTCAGTATACCCATGTCGCAGGCTTCATCGCTCGACCTGCGGACTCACATGGTCGGCGTGGGACTGATCGAGCAGGCTGCTGCATCGTCAGCTACAGTGTGAACTAATTCGCAATGCAAATCGCAAAATCTGAGGTTGCTTTACCACTACGAAGTTTTTACATATCAAAGGTGCACTGCTTATGCAATCTGAGAAAACGACTAGTTTAATGTATAGGAGCGCAGAGATGACCTCCCTCTGCTGATGAATCTTTTATGTGCGCCAATGATATGCTGAGAACAGAACGTTTTGGCTGCGGTTTTTTGAATCCTAGGTTGGTCAAGGACAACCATGATGACACTGTATGAAATCACTCCACAACGCAGCGAAACGAGACGATCTTGAACGAGAGCCTCCAACGCCCAAGCAGCAGCAGCAGCTTACCTCACACCATCACCACAGGGAGGGGTAGTCCCCACCACCACTTGCCACTGCCCCACGCCACCCGAGGAGGTATGCCAGCCCAGCTGCAGGGAACGTCCGAAGACAGCTGTCAGTCCGGAGAATGGTAAGTCGTCCCCTGCACAGGATTTGAGAGAGCTCTCAAGCAGTCGACGACGTGGACGGAGAATGAGCGCCTCGTTGGCCGTGACAAATCGGGAACGTTTTCCTTCTCATCTACGACCAAGTGGAACACTGTGAATGCAAAAAAAGCATACTAAAAAATTTCAGTAGTGGCCAGAGAAATCAGCCGCCCTGGGAAAGAGCGATGAAAGGCAAGACCCATTCAACGCAACTTCACTGCAAAGAGCAGGAAGTATAGAACGCTCATCGTCGCTCAACGTTCATCAGCACCTACGCACCGCAGATCTGTTCCGATTCACCGCACTCGAAACTGTCAAGACACAAGTAGTCCACACACTTTCTTGCTGCGGTAGGAGGCAGCGAAAGCTGGGCGAACCGTATCGTCAACTGCAAGAGAGGAAGGGTGGGCCAGCTGCTAGGGAACTCACAAATTGTGAGTTAGAATGATCATCAGGGAATCGTTTCCTGACAGTGGAGATGCACCTGCATCACGCGTAAAACAGTTTTAGTAAAACTGTTTCACGCCAGTGTAATTGCGCGAAATACACAAGTGAAGTTTAAGAAGTAGACTCCGCGTAACAACGCATGCGAAGTACGCCATTACGCGTGATCACACGGAGACTTAGAATCCAGCTCAAAAAGTAATACAGGCTTACGTTCCTGCTTGACCCTAGGGTTACGCGGGTATGAAGATGCGACATAGGTTGGCCAGGTTGAGTGTATAGAGAGACGTTCCATCCAGGCGTTGCCGCTGTACCTCTGACGAGAACGAAAAAAGTCCGACCTCTCATCTACCACATTACGAGCTATTGGATAGATTCTGTGGTGAGGAAGGAAGATTTTTATCTGTATGCTTGCTCGATCTGGTTGGGCAACGAACATTCGTGCAGCCGCTGCGACCACTAGTAGTGGTTATTGAGGGCTATAAGTTCACACTGCACAATTAAACTGTGCGTAAAAATTGAATGAAAATGTCATTAAAAATGATCTCTGCGGATCCTCACAATTCTCTCAACTACTCGACTCTCTATCTGCCCTATCTCGTTCGCAATGGGCCCAACCTACTCACGTTGCGTTCTACTGCTACATCCCCGACAGCAAGATGGTGCTAGCGATTCACCGAGGCCAGCTTACACGTCTAAGCCACCACAAGGCCAACTCGAGCAAGCAGACCAATCGGCGTCGTCATGACCTGGAATATCAACCCGAGAACAGATCCACCGCGGGAATTGGAGTTGTTTACCGATATTCCCACCTCTAGTTTCAGCCGATACCTCCACTGTAGGCTCTACAGATGCGTAGTAAGTGGTCCTAGAGGCAACAGTAACGGTGCACAGAATGGAATGGCAGAGACAGAGAAGGGAGCGGGACATCTTGGCAAGTAGCGATCACATGCTACTGTGATGAATACTAGCGTGGTGATGGGTGGTGAGCACATCGCGGGGACTCTCCCGCCCAGGCTCCTGCAAGGGTGAATGACATGACACTGTCCTGAGGACAGTCCCACCGGCACAGAGAGACTCACCCGCGATACGAAAAACACATTTCACACTTCACATCGCGAAATTCACATTAGCTTCGCGAAGACGCCACTTCACGTATTACGGCCCGTGAAACTGTTTCACCCGTAAATTACGGGCTTCACTGAAACTCAATTGAACTAGTCAGCATCGAGTTATACTATGAAATAGAGCACGTCACTGTGACAGGCGTATTGAGGTGACATTACAAGTCACACGCCACTTCTTGTTGGTGCGCCGTCCGAATTGAGGAGAGATGTATGTCCACAAAACCCCTCGATCATGGCTGCCTGCTTCCCCCCCCCGGGGATTTCTCGACAATTTTTTCGGGTGTTCTCACGAACAGTCAGCACATTGAAGAGGTTACATCATGCGCTCAAGCAAGGAATGTTTCCGTGCTCTGGTTGCCCTTCTCGGTCATGGAATACTATTCTCGGGAGATACTGCGGATGTTTTATTCACTTCAAACGTCACTTTGCTCGGTTGCTCGACAGTAGTGGGCGTTGGGACAGCTAAAGTCGAGGGACAACGGCGTCTGTGCATTGACAGGGTGTCCCCCTCCCGATACCAACGCACACTGTCCATGGCGAATCGCTGCTAGCGATGTCGCCCGTCTCCCCCCCGTTCACTATAAAGACTCCTAATAAGACTCGATTCAAGAGCCAGAACCCACCCTTGCCAAATATTTAGAAACACTCGTCTGAGACGAGTCGTCTCCGATGTTACGAACCCTTACCTATACCAATTAATCTATCACACTGTGTGATTCACACTTTTTTCAAGTAAATTGTCCGCGTGCGTTGCTTATTGGACTGCATTCCTCGCTCGCGATTCCAATGCTTGAGATCGTCAAGGTGATACGGTGGGGTATCCTACCAGTACTACTACTCCCCAATAAACGAATACTACTGGAGTCTGGATCTAACATGATCAACGGATTTAATTAACGGATGGTACTCGAGGCAGGAGTATGAAGGAAACACAAATTAACACAACGGGCTCATCATGAAGCAGTCCTAGGCGTTCTCCTCTCTCCAGACCTTCAGGATGTCCGACAAACGGTTTCGCTCTTCCTCAGACAGTCTCCTAAAATTCAAAACTAAAGTTCCAAATAGTAGCAGCTA
Organism: Perkinsus olseni; assembly: GCA_013115135.1. Lineage (NCBI taxonomy): Eukaryota > Perkinsozoa > Perkinsida > Perkinsidae > Perkinsus > Perkinsus olseni. The sequence goes on along the minus strand of JABANP010000282.1, from coordinate 17,303 downwards.
ACAAGTTGCACGAGCAGGACCACACAAAAGCCAGTAGGTCTACAAGCAGGTAGCCCTAGTCAAGGGAGAGGGGCGCCCACTACCTCAAATTATCATCGTCCCGACTAGCCATACTGAGGAAATCGCAACATACATGATACGCTCCGACGTTTCTCGAGAGGCCGTCCACAAGGTCCATGACCGAGGCAATGCAAGCCCTTGAGATGTCCTGAAAGAGAACAATTCGCCACAACTTTCTACCAGCTCGACTCCATACACGCAAGATTTATCTCTGGGAATCAGAGATGTCGTGACCAGCTTTAATGACTAATGGCGCGACTAAGCCAATTGAAAATTTCCATTTCTCCAATTGAAATACCATTTCAAAAACTTGAGTGAATTTCAAGCTTACTAAAGTCTACAAATTGATACGCGTCACTAAGGGAACCTTAGTAAGGGTCACTAAGTTATAGACTTGCCAAGCTCTTCGTATCGGATTGTATTGTCGAACTCGCACTTACTGAGTTCCTTCCAGCCATTCTGGCTGTGAAGAGAACAGTCAACCTCAGGATGAGGATTTAGACCCTATTCCACCAGATACGTGAGTACGCTTAGATCAGATTAAATCCCCAAGTACGCTTTCAAAATGCTGTTGCTCCCACCTGCAAATATCTCACCTACGGGCTGTAGGTGAGACATGCAGGTCCAGGCGCTGTAGGGCCTACAGCTGTAGGCTACAACGGCGATTTCACCTGTGGCTTGGATATACCGACCAACGAAACAGTACTCAAGAAGTGCAGAAGTGAATATACTATCATCGCCAATGATTCATTGATGATCGTGCTGGAAGAATAGCAGTACTTCAACAGTCCGTGACTCTGAGTACTCTGAGAGCCCCCTTTTGTCTGATATCACCGACGACTCTGGAACTCATACTATCAATCAGAGTGTCTGAGTCTATAGCCGAGTAGATCTCCTGTATTCGATTTCGTAGGATTAGGCGACTACGAAAGAGACAGCGACTGTTCCTACTGCTGGCCGTCTTCCAGCTATCGCTGGGTCGGCGGCAGTCGAACCTCATCGGAGGGCTCGGAGTCGCCAATGCGACAGACGAAGGAGATTCTCCTGTATTCGAGTGACGAATGCGTTCTCCGTCTCACATGTCCCAGCAGTGCAGTCTTCCGTACGCAGCCGGGTTTTTAGAATCGCGAAGGTGTTCTCTATACAAGCCAAGTCCGGCGACCTTGCTGGGAAAGGCAGATAGGAGTAACAGCTCACGGAAAAGAGCCTGTTACACTCAACGCTGCGCTGCCGTAGTTGTCGGCCAGTATGGTTTCCTTGTTCACGTGATTTTTGCCGCACCTGCGAGCAGTATGGGGATCGCTGCTGTACACAAGAGCTCTAGGCAGAGCAAATGCCGTTGACTTGCCCAGCGAGTTCACTAACCAAGACCTCACGCAACTTGCCCAAGGCGTTCAAAAATAGCGGGTTTTCTTGCCAACCATGTCGTGACGTATCAGGTGACCCGATCCAGATTGCTCCAACAAGAGGTGCAAAACATCCCTCGAGGTTAACCACACTTAGATTTGCTAGTAGACTACTATGTAGTAGTAGAGCGCTTCGAACCGCTGGAATGAGAAGAGCGTTGTCGCTTCTCCTCGGGGGAAAAATGGCACCGACAACTTCAACTGCGAATGCGACGATGAAGACGGGGACGAAGAGCCATCACTCGGATCGTGCGACGTAGCAGTCTTCTCGCCAGCCTTCTTATCACCATCTTCGCCATACATATCGTCTTGAGCTGGAGAGGGACCCCCCGTCGGTGACAGTCAATCACCGTCAATCACCGTCAATCACCACTATCATCATCGTCGCGAGGAGAAGGAGGCAAGCTTGCAGATGAACTTGAAGTTGCATCGGAAGCGACATTGTCATGATAATCAATTTTATATATTCGGCATCAGTGAGGATACCAGTCCGCCGCCATAACATTTCCTTCTCAACCCGTTCAGATCTGGCGATAGTACCTTCCCATCCACATGTTTTATCCCCTTCGTGAACTTGCCAAGTCGCTGATGGAATATCCCGTACGACCTAGCCAATACCTCCACAGTCAGACCCGCCCATATGCCTCGGGTCAGTGCCGAGGCTAGTAGCTTATCTGATGATAGAATTGAACATCACATTCATACTGAACCATCTTCGAGCTAAAGTTCTCTCACAGAGGGAGCCACTTCCGCTACCTCTAACAGTCGACCGGCGAAACGGAGCCTGAAGCCCCAGCCCATCCCACCTGCAATCGCTGTTGGGAGTGCGTCGATTGACTGCTTCCTTCGTTGTATTATCACATTACCAGAGGTACTTTCTGATACCTCTAGCTGTTTCACTTCAGTATAACCTCGCAACAGCCAGCAAAGCTGCTTGTGCGAGAAGTTGTTGAGCCCGATGTCATCAACAGCATGTTCGTGATGGGTGACGAAAACTGGTAATTCGGCGGCCTGAGAAACATACTCATGAGCATACCGTCTGATACCACTCCTTTGGCAACTTATGAACTCACCATCCAGTGGCTCTCATCCGCGAATTTAGAGTATTTCCTTACATGCAGGCCGAGTCACAAAAGAACACTACCGGGGCACACAATGTGGTAGTGAGGCGCTTGGGCGCGCCATGTGGATGTGGCCAAGTAGGATCGGTCAACCTCTGTACCAGTACCATACTGAGTACACCTGCGAATGACGCAGGCAAGCAACCCTGTCGAAGGCCGTGCACCGCTACCTCTTGTGATCGAGTCATAACCTATGACTCACAACTTGTGAGTCATGTCCTGGCCCTTCTTGTGAGTCACAAGAAGGGCCAGGAGTCCTGGCCCAAAACATTCGGTTTGGCCATAGCCGCTCAATTAGACTCAGCGGCTTTGCGAGCATGTGTTCCCATGCGGCTTATCGCCCTGCTCTCAATACGCTAGCAAAGGCTTTTGTGTGCACGACCAGTCTCGTGATGGCAAGTAACAGCAAATCTCACCCACAGTTTAATAGAGTACCTCACCTGAGTTTGAAGAGTGCTTCCAGGATCGCCCGTCACGCAGTAAATTTGATCCTGGGAGTGCTCCTGAAATCCGAGAGAAGTCCTCCGAACGCCCCCATGCTTTTGGGACGTGACTGAACGCCCTCCGAATGACGTTGATAGTCCTGCCTTGTTATGAACGTTCCTTCGTGTAATCGTCTCTCCTCACTTTCAATTTCGGAGCGCGACCTAGGCAGTCGGCATCCCGTCGAGAGACCAAGCAAACAAGGCCGCGCGCTGGCTCGCGAGTTGCAGCATAGTCGCTATAGCTGATCAGTCTCCCTGCACAGAGGGAAAGTTCCCACCTCGATTTCGGGCTGCAGAAATACCTCCAAGAGAAGAAGTGCAGAACCAAAAGATAGTTTCGGCAAGCGTATCAGTAACTCATTCCCGTTCGGGGTGATATCGACAGACTGTCGACGATAGTAGCTGCTGGGCGTGACCGAGACACTGCAACCACGGATTGGGAGTACATGAAAACTCAACGGGCCGCTTTGGCATACCAGCAACATCAACTGTCATGAGAACAGCCGGGGAACAACTGCGCAACAACAATACGTGTTCAGCTTCACCCAGTACAGGGAAGTGTGAACGCAGGAGAAAATATCCTCGTCGTTGATCGCCCTCTCTTCGAGTGGTACCAGATACATGTACGAAGCATTAGTCATCGTACTTCATCGAGCCACGCATCAACCAATGCAAAAGATCAACGAGGATCAGCCCATCCTTCGTCACCGAGTCGCCAAACGAGGCCGGCCAAATATCAAGAGCCATCATGTTGCCACGAACCTCTGAGACGTATTCACTATAAGCCGCGAGTTGCCTGGCAAGCGTCTCCGAAGGTCTCTCCCGCCACTAACGGTGGCCTGGCTTCGGCGCGGCCTCCTTGGCGTTGGAGAGCAAGTCGTACAGCCTGCTCACGTTGAGCCTGGGCTTGATGGTCCCACTGAAAACATCAGGATTTGAGAAGCAGAGCTCTGTTGTACTACGGAGGGCATAGAAAAGTTTTCTACGAGAACCATTGGTAGTGCGAGTTACTAAGGGCGCCGCCCTGGCTCCACCCTGAGGGCGCACACTGCGTCTTACGGTAATGCAAAAACTGCAATGAAGCCACGGAGCGTTTCGCATTTCATCTCTAATTCAATAAACTGGGGTAGCTGCACTGCAGGCTGCAGTCTGCAGCTGCTGCAGCGGATTACGCTCGACCCTCAAAGCTACGACTGACAGAACTCGTCAACATCTCTAAACATGGTTGTATTGAATTAGTGGGAGACTGCTGTAAAGACTATCCTGCTGTTCCCATCTCGCTCCGACAAGGAACTACGCTGAAGCTGAGCTGAGTCAACGATGACGCTTAGACTCCAGGTCGAAAATCTGATTTCAAAAGACACAACTCGGGTGTCGTATTCTCAATCAGACGGTCTCGAACGCTGTCAACCGGCTCGGAAGCCTTCACTGGAGCAGCGTACTTGACTCATATTTTGCAAGCTGCATCATTCGACCTACCGGCCGTATCCGTCCTTTGCCGTGGACAGTTTTGCGAAGACTCCTGTGAGGCTGAAAGCCTGGCCAACGTCTGGTCTGCTCAAGTAAAACCCGCACAGGAGGGACTGAAGTACCGAGAAGCACTTAGCCAGTTGACCGGCCTTCCTGTGGCTCTACCGCTTCCTGGCTCCAGCTTCTCGCCCCGGCTCCAGCATAAAGCTCGCTTTTGGGAGTGAACTTCTTCGTGTACTTTCCCATGGGCAGAAAACCCAAATGGCGTTCCAAGTGCATCTTGACAGATCTTGCAGACACGCCCTTTGAAGGATCTAACTGCCGGAAGTCTTTCATGTGGTTATCATTAAAATTTCTCAAAGCTTCTTCATCAAACAACGCGAAGAACGTGATGCCCGTGCGGTTTCTGAGAACGCGAGGATGCACTGCAGTTTCTTTGAGGATTCCCACTTGTTTGGATAATTCACCAGCGAGAAGTCGACAACCCGAACTTGCCCATCTTCCGGCTGCTCGACATATCCAATGACAGTCTGGGAGAGGGAGTTGCTAGCGGCCAGAGCAAAGGGGAGTCGGGGCGCATCGAGCCACGGGAGATATTCAGTCCCCCGAAAAGATGCTGACACACCTCAGTCCTTTCCTCGTCGTCATGAAAAGTTATGAACTTTCTGCTTTGTGTGTCCGCGCCCACAGGTCTGGAGCGAAGAGCAGCCTCATACGATAACAATGCACATAAGGCAGTGTAGACCAGAAGACGGAGTATGAAAATCTGTCTGGCCATGAGTTGAACTGAAGACCAGCCAACAGTCAAAAGAAATTAGAGTCCAATAATGTGCTGCCGCTGAACACTCGCTTTCTTTCCCCAGCTCAATTCCACTGATAGGAGAGGCTCTGATGCGCACGAAGAACGGCAAGATCGCAAGCATTTATCCCCTTCCAGATTCCAGCGCGCGAAAAAGCGGCCAGGAGTTCTGCCAGTTCTGAGCTCGATGGGCCATATCGCTCGAACTACCACTGAGGCTATTCACTACTAGTGGCTCGTTCTGCCTTCGGAAGTTCTGGACCAAAACTGTAACCTCGGTCGACCTCCACCCAGCTCAAATACAAATCATAATTGATCTTCAGAGTCAACCAGCTGCCCACCGCGGGTAGCCCGCGAGCTCCCCACAATTTGGCCTTATTCCCCCTAGTCAGGCATTCTCATCCCCACTCCTTTGTAGCAGTACAAACCCACCACCTTATCTTCGTGCTGTTCAAGATTTCCTGAAACAACCCGCGGCGCAGGTCCTGCATGTCAACTGCGCGTGGCGTGGAAGTAGAGTCTTTACTCTGATGTGCTCGAAGAATCCGCCCTTCAGCATTGAGTTGCATTCTCTGACCAAGCCCTGATCAGCCTCTACCTTAAATCCAACCCAACTATTGCTTCTGAGAAGGCGACCCTGCGCGCGTCAATTCAAAGTCGAACGCCTTCGCCAGTTCAGTCCGACTAAGAACAGATGAGCTTGCAACTCAAACCCTGAGCTCTATGCCTCATGCAGCCACTGCCCGGTTCACAACCTGCTCGGATGCTCCACATGGTCCGCGTCGGGAACGCTTAGTTGCTCATCTCGGATGAGTCGTCTGCCAACTCCTCAAGACAACCTTTGATTGAAGCGATACTGTGGGTCTTGCTAAGTTCGGCTTTGTGAGGCTCGTTGGTGATTGCTTACCGCCAATCATTAATCCCCGATAATCATACGATCTTTCACTGGGGCCAGACAGCAGGTTGAGTATTCAGCCGAAGATGGAGTACCTTTTGTGTTTGAGCTGGATATGGATCGACCGAGTTCTCAGGGCGCGAAAGTGGACCATTTCCGGATGAAAATTCAGAACTTTTGTCTTCCCGGTTTACTCCCAATCTGTATTCCCTTGCCACAACCAACCTCCTTGAAAGACACTGCGTATAAGAGTTCATCACCGACATGTTCTGCGCCCAGTGTAAAGACGCCATTGTGACTTGAGCTGTCCCCGTAACCTGAGCCACTGGAAACTCCACGAGACCACCAGCTGCTATTATACTTTCATGAAAGGTCGGTATCCGCCACGGTTCTCGGTTGCGACGCCACCTCAAATTCGTTGGCTCATCTTAGACGCCTACAGCAACTTACGATGGCTGCATGTAAACCTCATGGAAGGAAACACTTTAGTTGAGGCTCAACTGTCAGTTGAGCTTAGTCAGCAGCAGGTCTGCTGACACTTTAGTCAGCCTAGCAGGGTCTGCTAGGCTCAACTGTTGAGCCTAGCAGACTATACGCCCATTCCTTTTCCAGGAGCCGTTAAGAAGGCGACTGTTGTGTGACTGGTGACCAGTGTCCCTGACCACTCAGCACACAGGATATCTGTCCCCATATCTTAGCCTAGCGCTGCCCTTTGATTGATGGTGTACTCTTAATTACAGTCTCTTGAGAAGTCTTAAGTACTTGGATTGCCATGACTGGTAACATGGTGGAGAACCAGTGCTGATCTTTGTCTCTCTTATGCCAAGTGGAGTGCCATGTGGGATGTGTACTGTCAAAGACTCAAAGCCATGGTGAATTCGTCAATCTATGTCCGTCGACTATGCTGGACTATTTGAGAGCTCCAGTCCTATTCGTTTACTAGGCCAATTGGTAAACGTGGAGTTTCCCAAAAGCCTCGCCTTTTGCCTGACACTGTGTACGAGAAGACTTGCTCTACTGCCTTGGATAATGGCTATGTGATGTCGGTTCAGCCCAGCGGCCGCCGGGGCTCTGTCTGGTACATCAACGTCTCACATGCTGACATGCTGACAGTTAACAAGTGCTTCTTCTGGTTGTGGATATGCTTTTGTCTGAATTTTTGACAGTGGAGCCCGTTGCACTATAGACAGCCCAAGACATCACTCTTGTGTATAAGTATGCTTAGTCGAGCCTTTGCCGCATTTGTCATGTACTTTAACACTGGGAGTCTGTAGATGATTAATAATGAAATTTGAGAATGATAGTTGTTTTTATTTGGGTTTTTTGGTCTGGGGAAGGGAGATGTTGTGTGACTGGTGGCCAGTGTCCCTGACCACTCAGCACACAAGATATCTGTCCCCATATCTTAGCCTAGCGTTGCCCTTTGATTGATGATGTACTCTTAATTACAGTCTCTTGAGAAGTCTTAAGTACTCGGGTTGCCATGACTGGTAACAGCGACGGAGGAAATGTGCTCAAGATTGAACTAGGAAATTTTGATTTTCCTCCCTCCCAGCAGGGTGCGCACCTAGATTTCCACGGCGGAAATTTCATTGAAATTTCCGAAGTGTACACCCTGCCTCCCAGCCGGCCCGAATCACATGAGGACTCTCGCTGAGGAGAGTTCACCATGTGATACACGACTGCGCTCTCCACGAAGCGCGGTTCGGTGACTTTTCCGTTTCGTGAACGAGTGAGCCCGCAGCAGACCGGTGCGCTGTCTACATAACACAATCGAGCTGCGCTTATACTAGCTTCGCATTATCAACCCATTCCCTCAACACTCCACTTTCTATCTGCTCTGTCTCGTTCACTATGAGCCCAATCTACTCATGTTGTGTTCTACAACTACACCTACTGCAGCGAGATAGTGCACCGGCGCTCCCCCCATCCTCACTTTAGCAGGCTGTCAACATGCTCCGGCGGCGCAGCTCTGGCAGCGAGATGAACGCAGCTGACTAGACCCTCACCATCGAAGGCATCAACGTTGTGAGCACACCATTGGCTGAGTTTTATCCCTGAGACAAAGACGCAGTCTGTAACACAGAAAGAAGAAGTCTGCCTTGGATCGCAGTGTCATCCGCATGCGAGCCAGTTTCCATCGCTACACCTGCAGGGGTCACAATAAAACGAATTCCGACCGGAACTTTACGCCAAACACCCTAGCTGATTCGGCGTGGAAGCTCACGACCGCTTAATTGGCGGTCCTAGCCTACAGAGCGCTTCGCTCCGCCCAGCTGTCCACAATTCAAATAGCAACGGCGATAATCTTACGACATGAACACCTGAGGTGCCAAGCCCTAGTCCTTCTCCTTACCAAGCCGCCGATTCGTATGCGATTTCGAATCATCTCTCGCTAGCATCGACAACAGCGTCACCACCGATGCGCGATCCCACCCTTCATCAGACGAGTGAATCTATCGAACGTCAGCGATCTCAAATCCCCCAAGACCAAGGCAGCCCAACACTGCCAGGCTACCAGAGTGGTAGGCATGCTATGGTCCAGGTTTATAAACGACTACATGCACGTCAATCCACTGCCGGATATAGCGTCTCGATCCGGTAGTGAAATTCCAAGTCTTTGCAAGGGCATATTTACCCCTACTGTTAATCTATTCCTCAATGGTCCAAACTATCTTTCTTAATACCGCGATATCATTCAAAATTACAGCCCCGGCACTCCTCCGCCAGCAGAATGATCTCGGTCCGATACTAAAATGCTCGCTTTGTCCCAGTATATGCTCACCACCCTCCAGTGGCAGCCTATTATACAACGGTTCAGCCCAATTCGCGCACTACACATCATCGCCCATCACGACTCATACCGGAAGAGCGATGGATTCTTCGACACGTACCATGGCAATGCGAAAGTAGCACAACATTCGAGCCACCCGAAAATTGGAACGCCGCTCTCTCATCACTCACAGCCATCTGTATGAGGTCGCTGTAAGTCGGACTCGACTTCAACTTCAGTCTGCTGAGTGCTCGCGCTGACAACGCTATGTCCGCTAAGGACAAGCCTGGGGAGTTGCCCTATCACAAGGACGTTCAAAGTGTCGCAGCGATCAGCTCGACTACAGCATGCTTTCCTCGGCAACCCTGGGCAATTATTTCAATCAAGTTCGCCACAGCTGGTTCTAGCTCCGCGGAAACTGGAACGTCGGGAGCTGAAAACAGGAGAGGCTCCAGTGATACGAAGCCTCTTTCCCGAGCCGTTCGCGCGTGAATGCGGCCTCGTCGGGCAACTCACCCAGAGATGATATCGCGTTCAGGAATCCACACGCTTGTCGAAGCGAGATCTCCGTCGGTGACAGCGCAGATAAACGTTCACACAAAATCACAAGGATTGAATCTGACACCGGACAAGGCCTGCAGAAGCGGCGCCCAAAGAGCATTCAATGGAACGAAACACACCGCTTTACGATCCCCTCTCCACTTTGGCAAAGTAGCATAGTACTTTCTGATGGCATCATCTAACTACGCAGTTCAACTTTGACGTACAAACACTTCGCACTGTTATGCCTCCGACTGTGCGATCTCGTTCATGATCAGCTTATCCTCACTGTATAATTATTATCCTTATTTATATAATATTTATTTTATTTATTAATCATAGTATCTTTAATATTTACTAATAACTTTCATGGATGCTGTCTCCCCTCATTGTGTTACATCGAGCTACACGAGCTTCACGAGTCACGAGTCTACAACTACACAAGGTTTTATCACCTCTCCGCCTACTATGTCGAGTTCACCAACCATTGGGTCACCGGTACCAACACGAAGAATTTAGTTTTTTAACGATTTTTTTACGCGAACGTGCGTTCTACCAATCAAAGTTACAGCAAGCACGGGCTCACAGCGCGGCCGCGATCCCGCTGATTTTCTAAGAAAATTTTTCTTCTACGTTAGCTCACTAACACCTATTCGAAGCATTTCCCGTGCAAGTTTGATAGTGAACAGGCAAGAATGGCAATGTCACAAGCAAGTTTGACACATGTAAAATTTTAACACCGAGAATGTCACTGTTAAGCCCAAGTTTGGCAAGGGCTAAATTATCCCATGCAAGAATGACAGTATCACAACCAAGTTTATAATACACGGGCAAGATTGACAAGGACCAATCCAAGTTTGACGTGTCCCGTCCCCATCATAGATGAATGATCGATTTGACGAGACCCTCACCCTCATCCACAGAAACTTTCCTTCCCCGGGCTGCTTTGAGTACTTCAGCAAAGAGTGCTTCCAGCTCTGGGGGCTCCATTTCAGAAATCACGGAGTTTGCCCGGGAGCGCCAACGGTTGCCACCTGCTGAGGGACGCTCTATGATATCGATGACGCAACCCACGAGCGCTTTCGGAGAGCAGGAACTAAGCTTATTTAATATCAGGCCAAATCGATCACCGGTTCGATAATTCCAATCCGAAAATGTGCAGCATTCGCATCGGAAAATTCCACGGAACACAATTGAGGAAAAATTTTCTCATGCCAAATTTTTTGCCAAATTTTGCATGAAAATCTCAAAAGGTGTTCGCCAATCCTCCATGTAAAGCGTCTCGCTGATCCTGTCTCGCACCGACAAGAAGCCCCGCCGAAGCTCAGTGGAAGATAACAAGAAGACAGCAGATGTAAGGTTGGATTCCAGATGGCAAAACCCGGGTGTTGTGTTCTCGATCAGTCGGTCTCTAAACGTCCGTCATCGTACCATCCCTCGCCTTCTTCCACGCCCGCAGGGACACCTTCTCAGAGGTCACACCAGCACGAGTCGAGAAGTTCATCCGCACTGAGGGCATTTTCCGAGACCACCGACGGGTACTCGATGCTCTGATTTTCGACGATAACAACAACAGCAGCATTACGCTGCGAAAAGAGAAACTGCGCAGAAAGTATGCTGAACAAGAGACAACGGTGAAGTAATCGTGAAGGGTCGTCAAACTCTCAAACTTGCGCTGTACTCTGACCAGCGCAGCTGGAGGTGAGCGACAGTACGGAGTACGGTACGGGTAAGAGTACGGCTCCGTACCCGTACTACCCGTCGCAGTGGTTCCCAAGTACCGTACGAGTACGCCATACTTGAAGTACGGCATAATTCAATACACGTATGCGTTACTTAATATATTTAATACGTACTAGTTCCCCGTACCCGTACTAGGTAACGGAAACGGTACTAGGAAACGTACCCCGTGCGGTTGCCCAGCTCTAAGCGCAGCGGCGTACGCCGCTTGCCGGGGGGCTTTAAGGAATTCTCAGCATCAGCCGACGGGTCTATGCGTGCCGGGTTGAGCATTGCTCAGTGAGCGGAATGCCAAATGGCGGATGGATACAGTTCGCACGACGCAAGCAAAGCAAGTATGAGGGGCTGCCCGGAATCCACGCACAGCGCAGGATTCGCAGTGCGTCCCTGCACAACGGTATCAAGGGCCCCGCGGGACATACCCCACTCACACCCACCATCAGCATGATGATCTATTATTCATAATATACTGGCCCAGTGCAAGTACAGGAGTTCAGGGACTCAGCACCAAGCGTTACAATCCTAATTCAGGTACTCGCAATAGCAAGTCCTGGATTCCTGTGTCGATGACTCGGTGGCTTTGACCATGGCCGGGAACTGTTCGAGATGCTCCTCAATGCTACTGTTCCGACGCAAGCGTCTCGCTGAAACGCTCGCCATCCCAGTGTCGGATAAACTGTGTCAGGAACAGAAACAACCAAAAAAATTTAAATTTCGCGAACTTTTTCCCATGACACAGCTGGCCGCACTTCGCCTCACGACTCGATATTTTTCACCAAGTGAAAAATATCTTTTCCCACGCAACCCCCACCACGGTTAACACTGAGGAACTCGACGACACGCTGAAATACCGAAGCTGTTGTTGTGTTAACGAAAAAGTACTATCAAAAGTCTGTAAGACGTCGAATGAGGGCGACCAATAGTCCCTCCTACTGAGAAGACGGACAGACTTTCAAGGGAGACGGGATGGTGGACGATCCCTGCTCACTGCGAAGCGACTAAGACCGAAGCGTCGCAAGCATATGAAAAAACTCATCAATCGTTCAGCCAGATTCCGTCTTGGGCGCGAAGCCTAAACCTGACTCATGAAACACCATCTTCAACCTAAGATACGCCTGCAACTTACCTGGAGGAGGGCCTGCGGATTCAATACCACCTTCCTCGATTTTCGTATTCACCGGCTCTTCAACAACTACCTCCCCAAAATCCACTGTGTTACTCGACTGAAAGCAAAAAAAAATTCCGAAGTATCCCAAGCCTTGCTATGGAATTTTCGAGCCTCGGGAAGACGCTACTGTTCGACACACTGCGGAAGAGCTAATTTGGCGCTGGTGCATAGAAACACTACTTCTTTGGAAACGGAATTATAAACACCCGACGAACCACAAGGTAAATTTCCATCAACCTTGACCAGCAAAAAAAGACAGACGAAGAGCGCCCGCAAGCTCAGGTCAACCAACGGTAAGTAGTATGGACAGGCTTCTCTACCATGGCATGCTCCACGACAATTAGAAACCGAGTTTTTAACAGGTGGATACCACAAATCGCTCAAATCTCGAAATGTCGCATCGCATGAAATCGGATCGAACCCAACCATCCCACCCCATCCTTGTGTCACCACCGTGTCACCATGCTACCTCGCCGTTGGTCTCCTGACTCATGCTGCTCTGCCTCCTGCTCAGCTTCCCCCGCCATCCTCTTTCGGAGCCTCCGGCGGAGGGCGGGGATGTCGGCGGGGCAGCCGCCGCGGTCGCTGTCACCACCTCAGTGTCACCACCACTAGGGGCCGGTGGCTGACCGTTCCTCGCAAAATCCAGTTCAGGGAGATCTGCCAATCGACCCAGTGAGCTTCGCTCCGCTAACAATTTCATCTCTTACGGTCTTTCAACCAGGCAGCAGTCACCACGTCACTGCCAACCAAACTCCTCCCTTCTTTGCTCGACAGCCCCACTGGGCGACGACCCTCCGACGAGCTGCGATTCACGCTGGTGCTCGCAGGACCTACACAAGGTGCTCTCGCACTATCCATAATTATCCCCATCACAATTCAGCGACTGTCTCCCGTCACACAAAACGCCAGTATAGCGAAGCGAAGCAGTTGGTGGGTCTTCAAAGACCTTCCACATAGTAACTTCTGTCGCGCGCCACAAAAATCAATGTCAAAGTTATGACAGATAATTCCTCGTGATATCACCCGTCCGCCTTCGGAACTTCATACCATAACTCTCCCTCATCAGCGTGAGCTTTCGTCATCACCCACACCTTCGTAAGAGACCGTAAATCTTCCATTGCCGTTGTATTGCGTTTTCCAATCTTGCTCCATTCCACGATCGAAAACAGGACCCCAACCGTCTTCTCACCTCCCGTCTGCCTTCCAGCCTGCTGCTGCTGCGGGACGCTCAACAACGAGGCACTCTGCTGCACCTGAAACTAGCACATACTCCCTCTGTCGCCCTCCCCGTCAGCCCACCCGAGTTTCCTTCGCCATAGCCGCCAAGATTGCAGCCGCCGTCGGCTGATTGGCCGGTCTGCCGCCGCCGCTACCGGTCGCCGCTCCGACCGGCAACTCTCCACCATGATTATAAGCGCATCTTGATCCATACGCGCACCTTGAAGGATTCATGTTTATTCCTCTCTTGCAAGGGTCGACCTAAGATTCTCTCACTTTCCAGCAGAGTTGAATTTACAAGGTATGGTCTTTGCCTTCGGGCCCATGCTGACCCCCTCCTGTTGGTGCGCAATTTGGGCGGCGATCAGATCTTGCTGTGTAGCAGACGAGGAAGACGACGAGGACGACGACACCGACGCCTACCACAAATTTGCGAAATCTTGCCCATCTTACCAATACTTGCATTTCCTCAACGCCATTCACCTACAGTTGTATCTGCTTGGAACGTCGATTGTGAGGTGGAAGACGTGGCACCGGGTTGAGTCTGCTGAGCCTGCTTAGCGACTCCCGTGTTAGCGATGGCTTGCATCAGTTCAGCACTACTTGTGATTTGCCCCGATAATACCTTACAAACTTGCTCATCTTGCAATTCTTGCATTCCCTCAACGCTCACCTGAGCCGAGTGTTGTTGTTGCAACTGAGCGATCATGGCCGGAGGGAGATGACGAAGGGGCTCCCGATTGTTTGTGACGTGGATGAACCTGGCAGCCGAAAGTTCCGTCACGCGCCACGAAATTAGGCACCACACAGTACTGGCAATTGTCGCCGAATTTGCACCATCCGAAGGTCGAAATAAAGGGACAAAGCCCGACCGAGGGGCTCGCCGCGGATGTCTGTGACAGAACAGATTGACCTGCAAAAACAACGACGATCAATCGTTCACCCAATAATTTAATCGTTCACCCAATAATTTAATCGTTCACCCAATTATTCAATCGTTCACCCAATAACTTAATCGTTAACCTGCCCTCCCAGACCAACTGCCATTTCGCCAAGCCAGGTAGAGCATGCTTCGCCCCAACCCCCGTGTTTCGGCAGTCGCTACTACAACCACTACTCTAGGAAATTTGCCGGTGTATGAAGAACGTCTTGCTGGCATCAGGAATCTAATACCACACCGACAACAACTAACACTACTACTACCAAAAGGACCGCTGCTGCTGCTGCTGCTGCTGTCGTTGTTGTTGTTGTTGTGCTGCCGCCGAGGCGTTCATGGCTCGCATCACCGATTGCTAAGACATTGATGAATCAAGCACGATCACCCTACAGGACCCCTACCTGTTGGGTCGTCGTCCCCGCGCCATAACTTTTCTGCTGCTGCTGTTGCAAAAGTTGTTGAAGCTGCTGCTGTTGTTGCTGCGGCAAGTGGGCCAACAGCTGCGCAATCGCCGGCTGGGACGATACATTGCCACCTGAAAAAACTTCGCTCCGCCTCTTAACTCAGCCTTATCGAACCCACTCTGACGCTTAATTAGCTCGGCGATCCTCTTCGTCAAGGCTGCCTGCTGCGCTGCGCTCCCCTGAACCACCGACAGCGGTCGTTTCTCTTCCACCCGAGTGCACGAACGAGGAACATACAGAACGAGAGCACCCTTCTTACGATATCACTAGCCAATATAAAATCAATGGGAAAGCTTACTAGACAGGCGTATGCTCAGCAGGCGATCGTTGCTCACGCTACCAACACTCTCGGGAGATAGCACTCAGGAATGGAGCAAAATCTTCAAGTCTGGCCCACGCTTCATGATGGCGATTGATGTTGATAGAGAGCGGTCCCAGCCTACCGATGCAGCATTAGTAGCGATTGGAGTGGTATTGTTGTTGCTAGTGGGTGTGGCAGGCGTGGTTGCTGAGGCCTGCGGGCGATTGAAGCCTTGGACGCTAGGGCTGATCTGAACGCAGTAAAGAAGAATCGAAAACAGAAACCCCTAGAGGGAGAATAGATTTCTATATGACGGTGATAGTTGGAAAAATGTGGAAAAGTGACGAGGATACTCATCAGGGAATAGAACTCACGACCTTTCGCGAGACAGATACTCGCTCTACCACTGGCCTACTTCAACGCACGACAACCCCACAGTGCCTTACCGTCTGCTGCTGCGCCTGCTGTTGCGGCTGCTGTCGCGGAAAACCGGCCGCTGTCAACCCCGAAGCATTCCCGCCGCCGCCGGTCGTCAAACGAGGGTTGTCATTCAAGATCTTACTCGCCTCCAAGGCTGGCGACGGGCCTTCGTCGTCAGGAAGCTGATGACGCCGTAAGTCCGCCAGGGCAGTGTCTTCCGCGCTACTACCTCCGTCACAAGGGTCTCTCCGCCGTCGATTATATTACAGAGTTGCCTGAGGACCTTCTTCAGGGCGAGGGTCTGATAACAGGGAACGATCCCGGTCCACCCGCTTCTCACTGCAGAACAGAGTTCGTGCGATGCAACGATTATTTCCAATCTTCGTCAATTCGAAAAGTCTTCACGTTATTCAATCCTGCATGCTTTCATGAACAGCATAGCATTGATGGTGCCAGCTATCTGCTAACAACACCCCGGAACTTCGGACGACACCATCTCTACTATCATCCGAACCAAGGGACTGTAAGGATCCCCCTCACAAAAACTACGCCACAACACTTCTACGATGATAAATAAATAAATCAACCACGGATCGCCTCACCTGAGCGTGTCCTTCCTTCAGACGACGATCGCATTGGTGTATGACCATAGTCAGGTCGTTGCGCATCAACTGCGAAATTCTGAGCCAGCATACGTTAATCCGAGTGAGGCGAGAGAACGGACCTTTGCTGCATTTCGGTTCTCTCTCTCTGAAGAGTTATTATCACAGATTGCTTCAGTTGAGCCACCTGTTCAGTCGTCTGGCCGCATCTGAGAGAGAAATGCCTCGACAAGGAATCGTACTCGGGACCTCTCACCTGATGTTCAATAGCTGCCTTAGCTGGTTTATTTGTCGCTTAACATCGTCAACCTCTTTGGACGAGCTCTGCTTCTCGGCCAAGTCCGTCAAAGCTCGAGTAATCTCTCCCAAGCGAGTATTATAGGCGAGTAAAATCTACACCCGACCGTATTTGCGTAAGCGAAAGGTCCCCGGTTCGATCCCGGCACCTCTTCATTCCTCGTCTTTGCCGTCATTATCTGTCTAACAACCTCCTGCATTTCGTTCATCATCTTCACATTATGCCTTTTTATCAGCGCCTAACAAACAAGATTGGCCACGATAATAGCAACAGCAAGTTCGCTGTCAAGCCATCTCGAATTCTCAGGGTCGAACTACCGATTTTTTCCCAAGCGACGAAGCGACTGAATCCATCTCGCTTCAACGAGAGAGTCGGACCAACGGGGTCTTCAATAAACTAGGGGTGTTCAATCGACTTCCTTTGATTTTCGAGAGCCCTCCAAGGTCCTTGGACCAAGGATCGATTTTAACGTGTAAAAAACGCTCCTGGGAGCGCTACTCTTGACACTGAGGGAGGCATTGAATATCCGGTCTTATCCTGAAACTCAGCACTGATTTTGGAATTCATTTTCACGCGTCAAATGGATCAGCAGCGCCAACGCGG
>JABANP010000281.1:0-68408 GCA_013115135.1 Perkinsus olseni | reverse complement strand
TGAGAGTTTGACCGGGCTCCGCCTCATGAACGCGACTCGCAGGAGATGCCATTAAGTCTCAAGGTCAATAACTAACTACTAAGGCATAAATCTGATAGCGATGGAGCCTACTACGACTCAGACTTTGGTTGTACGAATGAAAACTGGCCATGGCTCGGCCCGAGCAAAGCACGCGTGCCCCGGTGGCACGCAAGCGCACTAAGCGCCTAAGCGGTCAAAGATAGACAGAAAGACAGGTGACGCACACAACCTGTGCGTGAGACCCACTATCGGCCATCCATCAAACCACATGCCCCCCGGATGGACGATGGTAAGGGCGAACATTAGCGTAATGAGTTTCCTTAATCATGCTGGGAACGACTTGGTCTTCCGGTACCTTGGCATCTACCAGCTTGAGCACAACGCCGCGAACAATCTCAAGAACGCGGTAGATCGTACGATCGTATCTTCCTCCGCGTCCCAGAGTGTCAGGGGTTGAAAACGATGACCTCGGTACCGACCGGTGGAGGACCTCGGCGACGTAACCCACGAGCATCCTCCTGGCGCTGCTGCCTAGCATCCAAGGCAGCCTGAACCAAGCGGTCGATCTCGTCACGGACAGGCTGGTGAGACTGAGCAGCGTGTCCGCTGGCATCAAGCTACCCTCCTCCAGAGCGTTCTCAGGGCTGAGACGGAGAGGGCGACCGTAAAAAAATCTCAAAGGGGACAGACCAGTGTCGAGAAAAGGTTTGCCATTGAGGGCGATGTAATACTCTGCTCAGCGTTGATGGCCAACTTCGTTTATCACCGAGCTGACGAGCCAGGAATTTGAGGGCTGGCAATGGCCCGTTCGGCCAGACCATTCGAAAAAGCAGCATACGGAGGTAAAAATATGATGAGTCACAGAGCGGGACGATAACATGTCAGCCAGAGGCCGACCCTTGAAGCATGGCCCCCCGTCCGTCCGGAGACGGACGGGATGACCCAAAAGGTCGAACAGGCGAGACATCTCACCGGCGACGGTGAGGCTTCGTTGATCCTTCAAGGGGGAAGCAGTACAATATCCGCTGTAGTGACAAGTCATCAGGAGAACCGCAGAATAGCGACGCTTCTTGTCCCAACCCATCTCCGCGAGATCAGCGGAAACGGTGTGCCAGCACTCTCGCGCGCCAGTGCGCAAGGAGCGGGCAGAATCGACGGTCGTGAAATAACGACGATTGGAGCCCGCCTGACAGCCTTCACAGGCGCGGCAGACAGACTCCACATATGCGCGCAGCTTATGGATGTAGAAGCACCTCGATATCATCCATCGGACATAGCGGCTATTCAGGCAACCAGATTCATGATGGTAGGCCTCAACCAGAGATTGCGCATAGCGCCTCCCCTCAGTAGTGTCCGTCGGGACGTAATAGCAGATGCGAGTCGAAGCGACGCCGTTGACCTTGGAGGTCTTCACCTCTTTCATGAGGGAGGCCGTCATCGGCCAGAGAAAAGGATAGAGAGCTCCGAAGAAAGGCCCTGTGGGGAGGTGATGAGGGGCATGCCCCGTGTCCCTCAGGAGGGGTTGCGCCAAGCATCCTGAGGACGGAGGCAGATGTCGGAGAGAGCCATTGCAACGACTGCAATTTCCCTCTCGGCGGAGAACCGTGGCCTAGTTGAAAATCGGGAGGAACCTGTGAGGTATTCCCCGTCGAAGAGATGACTCTTAGATGACCGAGGACAGTAGAACCATCTAAGGTGGTTGATGATGGTGATGTCGCTGAGCCCATAAGCACTCCCTCTCCTCGGTCGTCGGCGTTCACCGCCAGGTTAGATGCCGGACGATTCCCGGGCGTCCCTCGCCCTTCAAATATGATGTTCTCCGGGATGCCCCAAGAAGAAGCCAACCGACTGAGTCCATCAGACTCAGTGTTCTGAGATGCTGCCACGTGCAGCAAGTCCGGGACGACATGATATTTTCTCCTCCAAACCTCGCGGACATCCGCAATCGCATCACAAAGACGGGCTATAGCGATGCGTTCGATGGACTTACCAAGTAAGCCGAGCTCCGCCACGGAGCCAGGATAGGAGCTGTGCGAGAGTCGGAAAGGAATCGGAGGTTGATCCCGTTGAGGTAGGGAACAAGGCTATCGACGAAGACGTGAGCCGCCGCTAGACCGAACGATTCCTTCCGGTTTTGGTGCCAGTTTAGCATGGAGCCCCGAAAGCACCTGGCTCTCTGTGCCAGAGGGGTACGGTGCAGGTCATCTTGCACTAGATGGACAACGAACCCCATGCCGAAGGGACTCGAATCACACGAGACCTCCAGGCTTGCCGCCGTGAAGGAAGTCGCATGATCGCAGTGACCAGAGCGAGAGCTCAGGACGCGGAAGCAGGCGGTAAGGGTTGCCGCTTCATCAGCATTCAGCGAGACGTCCTGGTCCCACCCAGCTTTCCATCGACCAGACGTGCGACGCACGTAATCGGCAGCGAGACACCGGTCAGCGTGAAGGGTTAGCGGATCATGGGCCGCACCGGCGGCGCGAAGAGAACCTTTTCGTGACCTTCTGGTTCTCTTTGAAGACCGTCATCGCCGGATCCGAGGAAGTGATGCAACGCAGCACCAGTGACCCCGAGCCTGGCTGAGATCCCGGAGAAAAGGTAAAGCAAACCCCAAGATGCTTAAAGTCAGCAAACTCCTCTACCTCCCCGGCAGCCGAGAAGCACAAGGAGTGGCTTTTCTTCGCAGGAAACTCGAACCCCCATTGCCCTCCGAGACGGAAGATCTCCTCGCGGAGTCTCTCGACGGCTTCGAAATGGCCGAGTAAGCAGATATCATCAACGTACTCCCAGTGAAGGAGTGGCAGATCGACACCAGAGGGCTCGCACTTTGACAACGCGGCTTCGATGAGGCAGGTGAGGGCTTCGCGGAGAACCGCCGGCCCACATCGTAGGCCGAAAACCAGCCGGCGCGCGGCGTAGCGCCGACCGAGAGAGCGTATCACAGCCGTGTGAGTATGGAGTCGGATTCGGTAGAACGCCGTGGCCGCATCAAGCGTATAAAAGGCCAACCGATGAGACGAAGCTTGTCCTCCAGCGCGCGCACGGCGCGAAATACCCGCGATAGCAACGCGCACCTGCGCGAGAATCGTGGCACAGGAGTCCCCAGGGTATGAGCTCGGCGGTGATGTAGCGTTCCCGCGCCTAAGGTCGACACAGGGTCGTACCTTCTCTCCCTACACCACCGGAAGGCGATCGCCTCAGGAAGGCAGGAGTGGTCCTCAGTGCCCTCCGAGGGCAGAGGCTCCCACCAACCGCGCTCCTGGAAGCGGTCAAGCTCCTCAAGGTACGACTGTTGTTGGGAGGAGGATAGGCCGGCGAAGAGGGATCGAGAATAGTCGTGTACAGGCCCTTGCCGCGCCAGCGGCGACGACAACCACCGAACCTCGACTGTATGGCTCTGAGTAGGGCAATCCTTTATCTCGCCTTCGGCGAGAGGTCTCAAGCGGATGGAGTAATCCGGAGCAGCCTTAACCTGACGCCACTGCACGTCCAGCCTCCCCGCGCGTCCGACGCGCATACCCTCGAGCGGGTCCATCCACAGCCAGGAGCTGTTCGATGCCTTGGTCGCAGCGGAACACAACGTTTTCACGTTCTTCAACAACGGTGATAGGGAGGTCCTCCTCTGCAAGCGCCACGTACTGCAGATGGCCGTCCTGGGCCAGATCGACGGACGAAGAATCACCGGGAGGCCTCACAGGAGTACGAACGATGACCTGGCGTGAACCCGAGACCTCATCGAAGCACAGGGAGATTTTTAGTGCGCACATGGATTGGACGCCGAGAATGCACGTGGACCCGTCCACGCCTCTGGAAGCGCCACTTCCAGGGAGAACAAAGAATGTCAGTTCATGATTTCGACCGTCACGGCTCACCGCAACCTCAGTGGTGCCGCGAAGCTTGACGACCGCGCCGTTAGCGAGCTTGGCAGAGGTCGAGCATGGGCTGATCTTCCAACCCCTTGCGACAGCCATTTCATGACTGACGTAGTTTCGAACAGCACCAGAATCCAGAAGAGCCGTGAAAGGGGACTGCCCCCCAGAAGGATACAGGATAAGCGTGGGACCCGCCTGCTTCGCAGGCGCTCCGTCCGCGGTCTCTTGGACGGCCCACAGCATCTGGAGGTCCTTCTCCGGAGAATCGGGATGGCTGTCGCCGGCGGCCTCGCCGGGGTGTCCGCTCGCATCAGACGCGGAAATGGCCTTCAGGTCCCTGTTCGAGGATGTCGGCTGACGGGATGGTGGTCCTCCACCATGCGCGTTCTTCTCGTCCGCGCTACCGTGCCGATACTTACAGTCTTTGCCGAAACGGCACTTACCCTCGGCAGCCCACTGCCGGCAGTCGTTGGGCCCGAGGTGCCGATAGATGCACTTGTCTCCTCGCTGACATCGCCCGCGGAGAGCGTTACGGCACAGTTCTACCTTAGACGACGGCGTTGAACGACTTGAATGCGGTGCCCCCCTGCTGGAGGACGATGGGGTAGAGGACCGACCACCAGACTTGGCCAACCGGTCAGCATCCGCGCGAGCCGCGCGCGTGAGTGCTTTAGACCGAAATTGCGGCCACCGGCCAGGGTACTCATAGGAAGCCTCCTTGCAGCTCTCGTCGTTGACGCCCTCACGGAACGCCCTAATGACATGGCCATCACCGAGAGGAGCCCCTGCCAGGGCACAGCGTCTGGCCCACTCATCCAGTCGCCCGATGTAGCTCGTCAGGGACTCTTGGTTTGAGCGGCCGGTAGGTTCCGCCAAGAGCTTCTCGACCTCGAAATGGCCCCCGCACTCGTCCGCTAGAGCGGAGCGAATCTCAGCAACGGAGGTGGAAAAATCAGCGAGAGTCACGGGATTCTTGCGTCCCACGGCTTCCTCGAGGGTGTACTCCGGGACGAGGTTAGTGAGAAGGAAGTAATGCTCAGGACCGCCGAGTTCCCAGCCACGCCGGACCACCAACGACTCTACTTGACGCCAAAAACCCGAGAGTCCGCGCTCGTCATCCACGCCTTTGAAGGGACCGCCCTTGAAAGCTGAGGATGCCTTATCAGCGTCTCGAGAGGCCGCTCTGCGGTCCCCGTTAGAAATGGCGTCAGGGTTTGGCCTCAGGGTAACCCGGGATCCGTGAGACGGGAGAGTTGGGCCCGAAGGCACCGTTGAGCGCCCGGAGGCGAACTCGCCACGCTCTCGAGAAACCGACCTACGCGGGGGCGAGGAGGCAGGTTGGTGGTTGAAGCCGCGAAGGTGCTGAGCAGGAACCGCCTGCTGAGGACTGGCCGGGCCGCCGGCGCTCTGGCTGGCCTCCTCGCTTCTCCGCTGGAGAAGGCGAGCGGTCCACCCCTCGCTGAAAGGGCTTGCTTCAGAGCTCTTTAGCTCCAGAAGCGAGGAAAGGTTCTTGCGACGGTACACGTGGGTGAGGGTCTGAGCTTCAGGAAAACGAACGAGCCTTTCGTTCTGGAGAGCAGCATAAACCACCATAGGCGGAAGCAAGTCGCGGAGTTTTCGAGAAGTGTCGCTCGGCAATAGGCCGACCGCGGCCCGATTGCACGCTGAGCTGAGATGCTCCCCCACATAGTGGGGCAGCTCTTCAGGGGAAAGGTCTACAAGGTACAACCTCACCGCTTCGGGGACCGCCTCGACAGGAGAGACGAGCAAGTGGTGGGCAAGTTGCTCGACCAGAGTCTCCAGCCGTGGAGGACCTCCTCCGACAACGGCTTTCTCTATGCACCTCAAGAGGATGTCAGCTCCGACCTCAGGGTCGGGGGTCGTTGAGAGGGCGTCCAGAACCTGGGCTTGGTCAGCGGCGCCCTCCTCGACAATGAAGATGTCGCACAGAGGCGGAAGGTTCCCCGCATCGGAGCCAGATGTGAGAGTTTGACCGGGCTCCGCCTCATGAACGCGACTCGCAGGAGATGCCATTAAGTCTCAAGGTCAATAACTAACTACTAAGGCATAAATCTGATAGCGATGGAGCCTACTACGACTCAGACTTTGGTTGTACGAATGAAAACTGGCCATGGCTCGGCCCGAGCAAAGCACGCGTGCCCCGGTGGCACGCAAGCGCACTAAGCGCCTAAGCGGTCAAAGATAGACAGAAAGACAGGTGACGCACACAACCTGTGCGTGAGACCCACTATCGGCCATCCATCAAACCACAGATAGTACTCGAAGAGAAACAGCTTGCATCCTATGATAGGTTGTGGTTCGGCGGAATAATCTAGAAAACCGGTAACCGGTTCTGCAGTTTGAGCAACTTGTTCGGCATCATGGGTGAAGAAGGTTTTCGACCGCGGGTGGGGTATCCTTACTAGCCGCAGCAACATGCAGGCACCATCCAGCACGTACGTAACTTCAACCGCGACTTCACCAGATGCTTTGTTCTCGCACGGAGCGGGATGAATACTCCCGATGATACACTGATTGCTTTCGCGAACCCATACCGATCTGAGGTGAACCGCGTCCACTCCCTGCTCCAGTACAGTCACGAGGATCTCAGAAACCTGGATATAACCACGTCCGATTATACCGAAGAAGACATAGTCTCCAACGGCCGTCATCCCTTTTAATGTCGCGCTAGTAGTTTGAACGCTGAGAAGGCCGAGCGTGTACCACTCGCCCGCAGGTCTCATTCGTTGGAGATCGTATACCAAAATCTTGCTGTCCCATCGGTCCCAATCACGACCTTTCCCAAGAAGTATGACAAGCCGATCGCCCGAACCATCATGGTGTACCAGTTGGAGATGCGTAGTCTCGGTTGCGATCACATGAGGGTCAGACAGTGAAGGCAGGGTGCTGAGTACAAGATTTTCCTCCTCCTCGAAGACACCTCTGAGCACGCCCTCGTGGAAAAAGATAAACACCGGTTTTCTAGATAGCTCAACTTCCTCCGAGCAGAAGGCCAGCGAGTTGGAGACATCATCTAGGAAGGCTGTGATCTCCATCAGGACGTCGGCAACCAAGTCGCAGGATGCATGCTCCCTCCACATGTTGGATACATACTGGCACCGCATGGCCACTATAGTGCGCAGAGGAGGTACGCTGACATGCATGGGGGATTAATGCAACCTGATAGTGGCGGTGAGACGAGTCGAGTGATCTCAGGCTGTGATCCACAACCCAGAAGCGTTGCGGCTACAGTGCTGCACGTGATGCCTGCTAAGCAGTGCCTGGCACTGAGGACCAGACCCTCCTCGATGTCCTCGCCGCTGAGTACACACACCTTTTGTGTGTGTATTGATATCCTCCACTGTTAGACGGGATACGGCTCATTCTCCCTGGAGCAGATTCTGTTAGGCGGACACATAGCTGACCACGTATAGAATGGTTGACGGAATGATGAACCTTGAAATGTGATGCGCACGTGTGCCTGCGTACACATTCGCACGCAAGCACAAGGTATCGACAACACAGGCAGGACCTCTTTATCATGATGGGTCGACGAGCGCGATAAATGCTGAGTCACGGGCGCGCGCGTTTAGGGGTCCCGGAACTTCTCGGCGTCGCCGTCATCATCATCGCCTTTACAGAGGACCAATGGTCATTGACCATCTCTAGCTTCATGCTCACGGCTGCATACGTTCTATCACCAGTGTCTGAAACTCGGCTAACGAAATATCAGTTGGCGCATTTTAACGCCAGACCATGGTCGTGTTACGCGTGGTGTCCTTCGGAATTAGCATTGGCACGGCTCAAGTCGTCACAGAACTTCCCGGCGAATTCAGTTATTTATTTCAGTCAAGTCATTCCTGCTTCTCTAGCTGAGCCAAAGGCGAGGAAAGGGGGCAGGCATACTACAGGTAAGCTAGAAACACGACCGGTACGTCCAGCGCTCCGCCTCGTTAGATCGGGCAGATCCCGAGGTCAGCGCTAGCCTAGTAAGCGCCCTTGGCCTGCACCATGACATCCATCACAGATCATCGGATCGCCATGGAGGAGAGGTAGTAATGGAGGGTCCCAGGGTGGAATCACGGATGGACACTACAGGGCAGCCTCTCTGTCGGACAAGATGAGCCTATGGCTCGGCAGCAAGTGCGAGACCTACTCCATCAGCGTATGCATGCTATGCCTCGGGCTCATGTAGGCACTACCTTACGCCGTGTCTCGAGGTACGGAAGCTATTCAGGTACTCTGTTCATAACTTGGTCGCTCCGAACATGACGTCCATGGCCAAGATGTTCCATTTCAATGCCGTTGAACGCGACGAGTAGGCTGCTAGGATTCGCTATACGGTCGTTAGGTGTCATGTAGGTACCTCGGTGGCGAGCTCACTTTGGTGTTCTACGCCCTGGTATGTTCGTAGCCCTCCTAGTGGGCCTCCTGTCTGCTGTTGTCCCGCGGAAAACACTGCTCACCGCAGTGGTCGCCCTCACAGCCCTGGCAACCATGACCACTTTTTTCGCCGGTAAATCGTCTTTAGCGTCCGCACGCCGAAGGGTACAATGTGTAGGTACATTTCGTTCCCTCCTGTGGGCTCGAGCCATAGCTGGACTGGGTATTGGTGGTGCCTTGCCTGTTGCATATTCCATGGTTGGCGACTGGTAATGATGCTCTATTTCTCTTCCTCTTCGTTGCTGCGGCAGCCGTCCGACAGGTTCCCTCCTGACCAGCGAGCGGTCGCGTCTGCAATGATCACCGCAGCCTGTGGGGTGGGCGTGTTCTTGGGACAAGTAGCTGCAGCATACATAGGGAAGGTAGTCATGGTGATGATGGCCGGGTCCTTTTACATGTTTATCAGACCATCGACTGGCGCTGGGCTTTCCTCTTGATTCCAATACCAGCCCTCGCAGGAGCGGTACTCTGCCAGGTGGGGATCACTCGGTTTACGTGTGAGATCACTAGGACACCCCTTAGTGCACACTGATCGAACCTGAAAGGGGAGCCATGGATGGAGCAGACCCTGTTACTGCGGACGATGAGACTGTGGTCAGTGATTGGTACAATCATTTACATGCTGATGATCTCGTGCAGACACTCATCAGCCGGGGGCCTGAGCCCTCAGAGTCTGCCGCTCTATCGACAGTCGACACGGAAGGCCCGGCTTTATCTTATAGAGGGGAGGGGCAGTCCAGCCGAACTGCATGGTTTGCTGATAACGTGGAGCAACTCAAGCAGGCTTCCTATTCCCGTAACACGCTGCCCGTCTTGTTGCCTTTCTCGAGCCCGCTCGATACCAGGTACGAATCTCCTGGTACTGCTGCAAGCCTTTCCAGGCGGCATACCGTGGGGAATCATCATCGTTTACCTTCATGACTTCCTAGTACAAGTGAGTCGATGTTTCAAGCACTGCTACAGCGGAAGATGCCTTCCAGGACATGGGCTTCTCGATTGAGCTGGCACTTTTCGCCTCGGCCACGATGGGGCTCGCCGGATTCTGTGGGGTCCTCATCGGTGGGTTTATAGGCGAAAAGCTCTACCGAGCGGACCCACGGTAGTACAGGGTTTGAGTTTCTGCTGCGCATGATCGTGCTAGATACTGTGCTTTGTTCTGCTCGGTGATGTCGTTGCTGAGGGTCATTCCTTTCTTTGCTGTCTTCGGTTGGACCTCCCTCTACAAGGAGGGGCCGAACGAGGTCGACCAGCTGGCAGCTGCAGCTGTGGGAAAGGCCATGGACGCGGTAGTTGGTCCTTGCGAGCTCCTTCGCCGAGAGCTGTTTATTCAGGTTGGTGAAACACAGGCCCACATAGTATCCACAGAGATGTTGCATTTGTCCTTCTTCGGGACACTCTTCATCGGTGGAGTCATTGCCACCACCCCAGCAGCCAACCTAGGTGCCATTCTGTTGAATGTCAATCCGCCACAGCATCGAGGTGGTGCAGGGGTATGGTGCCAGATCTGTCTCACGTACGAGTGTCAGGTACGGTATTTGCAGTGTATAGCGTGCTCGATGACCTCTCCAAAGGCGTGGGGACGCTGTTCGTTTCGTTACTGGTAAGAGTAGCCAACCTGACGTTCCTTAGTGCTGGGATTCTTGTCACTGTCAGATCCCCTATACAGGAGGTCGGGCAGTAGCGTACCAGTTCACCCTCGTTGTGTGGTTGGTGTGCGGCCTCCTCCTGATACCAGTGGTCAACAGCCTGCAAGAAGATGAGCTATACATGCAACGGACTTTGCGGGAGCAGCAGCATAGGAAAAGGGTAGTCCGTTCAGCAACCTCTCCCATGACAGCCCATCTACTCTGTACTAGGTCAACGACATGAGATCAGAAGCTAGCCACCGCATACTCTCTACAACAGCCAAGGCAGCGTCGCTAGTTTTGCATCGGAGACCGGCCAGTAGCCCTTCGTGACTCCTACGATTCCCAGGAGTGACATGTTATCAGAGAATGATGTCCGGTCTTTACATCACTGTCGTGTTTACCCGTCGTCCTCGTCAACTCTTGCTGGGGAATATATCGTCTTCGATTCGTGTCGTGAGTGAGGGCTGATCTTCGTCCGCTCCGGAGCTGACGCCGTCGCTGTTGTGCACAGCAATGCTTTTCGGGTCGGCCCGTGAGCATCATTGGTTGTGTGGCAGCTGTCTCCCTCATGATACCAATGATCCGAACGCACCTGACCTTTAGTTTTTTTGGCAAATGGGAGCGTGCACATCGTGCTTTGAAACACCTACAACTGCCGTGCCTCCGCCAGCAGCGCCACCGGTACAAGTCGTATACAGTGTCCAGAAGGAGAATGAAGAGAGCCCGGACGTTACGGTCTATCACGACACTCTAGAGCTGCCCGTCAGCCCGACTACGGTGATGGCTAGCCAGCCGTGTACGGTGACTACCGTGACAACCGAGACTGTGGAGTATCCAGGCCAGGTTGACGAGATTGTTGTGGAGGATTCTGACGGTGAAGATGTCCCCGATATTGAGGAGGTCTCTGTAGAATCCATCACCTCTGAGGGCGACCATGAGTCTAGCGGTGACGTTGAAATCACTAGTACGGCCGTCGAGCCCTCGGTTCTACCTGACGAGGTTGATGCTACTGTCAGTGATGATCATGACGGGCGTCCTGGTCATGATGATGAGGTTGCACCACTCAACAACCCCGTACCTGTCGAGCTCCTCCGCACGGCTGCGGCTTTGAAGGCTGATCAGAATGAGCCGGAACAGCCGCCACCGGCAACCGCTCATGCTCTGACCGCTGAAGGAGCCTCCTTCGCTCTAGCCGCTTGCTCCGGTATTTCGGCATCCTCTATTGGGAGTCCTGACGGGTCGGGGGAAGGGTCGCCGGCAGTACCCGCAGTCGCACAGACTATAATGAGTATGACGTCGGGCCTTCAACCCGGGGAGAGCGGTCCTGTGTATCAACCAGCGGCTTCAGAAGAGGCACCTGTGGATCAGGGCACACTGGAGCCAGTAGATGCTGGTGTCCTTGGGCAACGCCCACTAGGTCTAGCGGAGGTGTCGGCGGAATTTGACATTGGTTTGGTACAGCAGCTTCCCCCTCAAACTGATATCGAGGAGGCCGAGGAGGTCACCACTGATGAGGTTGCTGTTCAAGACGATGTAACCGAAGAAACCACGGTTGTTGTTGACGAGGTCGTAGAGACTTCTTCTTCTGCTGCTCTCACTGAGAGGCATTTCCCTTATCTGTACGATACGCAGCCGAGCCCACCTACTGATAGGAAGTTTCCTTACCTCTACGATCATCCTCAGTTGGGTGCTGATCGAACCGACGGGGAAGCTGCCGTCTCCCACTACTATGAGGAAGTTCCCTTACTTGTATGATCATCCCGTCGTTGAGGACAACACCACTGACGCAGAGGCTTCCTCCGCTGTCACTACGAGGCAGTTCCCTTACTTGTATGATCATCCCGTCGTTGAGGACAACACTTCTGACGCTGAGGCTTCGTCCGCT
This sequence comes from Perkinsus olseni, assembly GCA_013115135.1. NCBI lineage: Eukaryota > Perkinsozoa > Perkinsida > Perkinsidae > Perkinsus > Perkinsus olseni. The sequence goes on along the minus strand of JABANP010000281.1, from coordinate 56,559 downwards.
GTCACCTCGAGGAAGTTCCCGTATCTTTACGATCGCCCTCAGTTGCGGGGCGCTGTAGCTGGATCATCTGAGGGCTCCGCTTCGGCCGCTACTCGGAAATTCCCCTATCTGTACGACTCCCCTCTTGGGGTCGCTCCCTTTGCGCAAGCACCTGTGACTAGCACTTCGACGGGCAGCGCGAATTGTGGTGAAGCAACAGAGAACAGCGATGAGAAGAAGGTGCAACGAGAGTCTATGCCGGCTGTCACAGCATCAAAGTTCCCTTACATGTACGACAAGCATTCAATGGTGGATGCCGGGGTTATCAGCGGTTCGTCGTCATCCACAGCGGCTCTTCCAAGCAGCGGTACTGGTGGCGATAGTCGTGAGGCGGTCAGCGCTGGTCACGGTGAATCGACTGCTGCTACTACTGGCAATGGTCCGGTTGAGGGCAGGGCTTTTCCTTACTTGTATGACAAGCATTCCGAGGCTTCCCGAGGAGGGTTTGGACAGCAGCCAACTGAGGGAAGCGCAACAGCAGGGTCCATCGAAGAGCATTCTACTGATAGGAGGTTCCCTTACCTATATACTGCAGCCAGTCCCGATGCGGGCTCCGGTAGTGTTGCCACCACTGCAGCGACGGCAACTACCACGAAAACACAGGCCCCGAGGGTTACTGGGGTCACCAGTCCTGAGGTGCGAGAGTAGCTCAGGCTATGACCATTTTTTAAGGCTGGTCGCTAGCTACATTTCCATCAAACCAGATTTTTTCCTCAACACCCTATGTCTATTTTGGTGGAGCGCGGAAGCTCCACCGTTGTATAATCATTAGTATATCTCGTCCACGAGTGAGTAGTACTTCTACTAGCAGTTTTTCGTTACAGATACTCTGAGTTTCATGAGGCAAGCTGTTGCGTTTTCATTCCCGAGCCTTCTAGCGGACGGGATATGTCTGAGGTATCTTCATCATAGTCATGGCCTCCGCTATGCTGATTCTCTTGTTAGACGTTGTTGACTTTCCCACGTCCCAATGGGTTGCAACTCTTCCACTGTATCCGAACCAGTGGCCGCTCCGGAGGCTTCTGAGCAGGTTGTTGCCACTGGATCGGATGGTGGTCCGAAGGTTGAGAATGATGTCGCTATGGCCAGCAACGTCACTACCGGCAAGCCGTCTGTTAGTAATGATGAGTTCCCCTACCTGTACGGCTCCATGCAGGATAAGATCTCTGGAGAGCCTAGTCAAGAAGTGACTTCTAAATCTTTCCCCTACATTTACCCTGAGGCCTCTGGTAGCACGGAGCCTCAGAATTGAGGATTGTTTGTCGAGGGCGTTGATGATGGGATAGGTAGACATTTTTGGGAGACACTTTCTCCCCGGTATATTAGAGTGGTTGTGGACGCCGCCCCTGCTGCCTGGGCGGTCACATAAGTCCCAGTAAGATGAGAAGTATAAGGCGTCTTTCCGGCGCACTGGGTACATTATTGTTGAACAGCAGAGACTCTCTGCCAGAGAGGATACTATATTTACGAAGCTGAGTGTTATGTTTCTAGTGAACAAAACCAGTCGTGTGGGAGGCATGTATCCTGCAAGCTAGTATGATCAGTGCAGTTCAAAGCCGTGCGATTATCGCACTGCGATATCGGCCTTGCTCTTCGACACTGGCGGTTAATTCCCTGAGAGCAGCGTCAAATGCTCTCGCGTAAAACGGCGACGGCGGGTAACGTTTGTTCGGAGATTTATGATTATTTCGATGATACCAGCACTACAGGAGCGTGAGCTAATTTTCTGCTTGTCGAATGGCGAGGATCGTGTTCGACTATGTACTAGAAGAGTCTTCTAAGAAGACGCTCCTTGGCTCGCCGTGAAGGGAAGGTGCCCGTTTCACCGAGGACTGTTAGCGAGATGCATTTCCGTACTTTCTCAGGTGCCACCGGCCGCCGGTGACCGGCGGTAGGCGTGTCCTGTTTTATAGCAGCTATCACCGCGAAAAGGGGAGTAGTGGAAAAAAAGACCCTGATCTACTTGCGATCAGGCTGTGATCAGCCGTATCATGCTTGGTACCATCAACGAACTTGCCTAGGACCCCTCCATAATAGTATTTTTATGATACTCCTTTCAACGGAACGGTTTCTATACAGGGTCAAACAGTCGGCATTTGTTGGGTCATCTGTGATAGGTTGCCAGTACGGTCGCAGGAACTTCGCCTAACATTTGTAAGCGGGAAATAAGACCTGCTACTCCACCCAGGACTTGACACTCAGGAAATTAGCGGGAAGTTAGGACCGGGACTGAGACTCCACCCAAATCTGGATACTAGGCAGTGGCAATGCCGCATTGCCTTAAAGGGATGTCCAGCCGTGAGACTCCTGAGTCTGTAAGGGCAACCAATGGGACCCTAGTCAATCCTTCCATTGACCCGGCCTCTGAGGGTGTCCAGAACATCGCCCCTGTCTCACTCCACCAAGTAATCAGATAGATCATCAGGAGCAAATTTCTTTACCTCATGTGGGACAATATCACCGTTCTCCGCTAGGGTGACCCTAGCGGAGAACGGTGATATTGACCCTAGTAGAGTCATAACTCTAGGGGTCACGAACTCTAGGATCATACTTCACGAACCAGCCTTGATCCTTCCATGTCTAGATCTCAGCCTCATAACCTTTGCGCTCTTCCACGGTCGACAACTTCGTGTACTCTCCAACATCGGAAACAATCCTATCTGATGGTGACACACCTCCTCTCCATTTCCATTGGAAGAACCAGGAACCACAAGACGGGTCGAACTCAACGACGAAACCAGAGGGCGAACAGAACCAAACCACCGTGACTACCTGTCCCTTCTTCCACGTTAACATGTCGTGACAGTTGAGTCGATAAGAAGGGACTCTCAGAGCGCCCTAAGGGCGCCGCCCTTGTTGTCTCTGAGGTTTTAGTTCGGGTGGAAGAAGCAACGAGCGGAGTTATAATTTAACACTCAGATAGCATTCAAGTTTGGGTTTACGCTATCATCCCTCGACGAGGGATGAGCTCGGGTTCGGGTTTTGGGGTGGTGGTTTAATCGATTCACGGATTGCTCGGATCTGCTTGTAACACAAATATCTTTAGTTTTCTGCCTTTCTTACCTTGTGATTGTTGAGGTGCATCCAATGGAACGGCTGTGGCTCCTGAATGTTGAAGACTACCAGCCAACGAGCCGCCTCTCCAATCCTATTCAGTCAGGCTCTTTGGTTGGGGAACATGAAGCGGTTGGCTAGCCACATTCCGAACGGGTTGTGATTATCCAGGAAGTGAGATCAACAGGTGTATACACTTGTTGCGGCTTGTTGTTCTGGATGGAGCGTGACTTGCATTTCTTAAGGATCTGAGTCCGGCCGCTGCAGTCGCTCCCGCCGTCGGAATGCTCAGTATCTGGAAGTCTGACAATCGAAGCTTGTTCTTGGTCGGTGGTCGTTGTTGGTAGTGTGTGGCTGGCCTCAAGGTCCTCTGCACATCAGCCTGATCAGCGGGTTTGGGAGTTCGGATGTACCAACAGAACACGCCAAACAACCCGAACACGACGTATTTGGGAGGACTTCGCGCCATGCTTCGAGAGCACCTTGATGGGCGTCGTGAGCACAGAGATTCACGATACTCTGAATTGTAGTCTCACGCATCACTGAGACTGCCACCAACGTGTGACACGTTACGTGTCTGGGTCAACTAACAGATGATGGTGCACGTCAAACCACTTTCCGTTGATGATGGCTCTTATCATGGGCTATCAGCGAAAAAGGAAGGGACGAGGGTATGCCTATATTGGCGACTATATATTGAATGTACTCGCGGCACTCTCTCGACTAGGGTGCGTCTCCGACGCACTCTGCGAGCCGTTGAGATAGGCTGATAACCCGTCCACGCTTTCCTCTAAGGTGCAATATTTGAGATTCGAGCTGATCACTTTACTCGAACGCGACTACCTCAGCGAACTCAATCACGCCCGTCAGCAAGCGCCTACTGATGGAAACCCCACTCTAGTTTGCTCCAGATCCTTCATTATCACGCCAGTTTTATTCTCGGAACGTTTCCGCTGAGCGGAATCCGCTCTTTGTGAAACACGTAAAACAGCATCTGTAACAGGGAATGTTTGCCACGTGCAGCGGTTTTCAGCTGCCTTATCGAATCTCACCCCCCATCAAGAACAGCGGCTTGCTTCTCGAAATCAGTCTAGTGAGAACCCGGTTGTCGCAATGTTGTTCTCAACATCGGCAGAGTTATGGCCACTGTCTCCATGGCGGTCAGTGAGTCGTCTCTCCACTCCTCAAGGTCACCGATTGGCTTCTCCAGTTGGCGTAGTGAAACGCAGGACATGTTATGCGGTGTCTGCGCGGGTACGCTCGCCTTCTGAGTTGACCTGGTCCATGAGTGTCTATATGGTTGCCAATGAGTCGACTCTCCCAAGTTGGGAGTCCCAACCTTGAGGTTTGTTGATTTGCTTTTTTATGACAGCAGCTCTGCAGAAGCGTGAGCTAATTTTCTGCTTATCGAATGGAGAGGATCGTGTACGACGATGTATTAGAAGACATTCCTGTGCTCGTTGTAAAGGCAAGGTGCCAGCTTTGGAGAACACTGCCAGTGAAAATGCACTGCCATACTTCCTCAGGTTCCACCAGGGCTAGGCGTGTCCTGTTTTGTAGCAGCTATCACTGCGGAAGGCGGGATAGTTGATAATTTTACCCCTGCTGTACAGAATGTGCTCCGTGAAGTGGTATTAACATATATGCGCGGGGCTGAATGATGTGTTGTAGTCAGCTCGATAGCTGCTGCGATCACTATGGCCGGGTCGCCATCGATTTAGTGTTCAAAGTCATGAACGCAGCTCGCGGGAAAGTGCAACAGAAGGTGAGAGCACTCTGGCCTTCTTCATGGCAAAAACTTTGCGACTATCAACTACTGCTCATCCCACCGACTACTGGTGGCATGTACAACATCGGCCTCGCCGTTTGTGTTCAGGATCTTCAGTTATGGGAAGACCTCTTCGGCGGCTCAACAGCGTGTATAGTGCAGACTACCTTCGAGCAGGGGTTGAGCCATTGGATGAGCGAGTTGGGCATCGACTTCATCGCTGCAAACGACATGATACGAGTACTTGCGTTATCTCCATATACCCGCTAGTCTCAAATCTTCAGGCCCTGCTAGGAGTCATTGACCCCTATAGCACTGGCATTATTCAGAGAGATGCTTTCGTTGAGTCCATGGGACTTTGCGGAGGTTCTGATCTTCTTTGTGCGGAGAATCTTCCTATCATTCTCTCCTGGGCCGCCGAGAGAGGGAAGAAAGCCGCAAATCTGCCGTCGTGTCCGGAGCGAAGTCGAGCTCGTTCTCTGTACGTTTCGCTTACACTTCCTTCGCGTTTGTTACAGCCTCAGCTCCAGCATACCTCGCCCGATCCACGCACTCAAGTCGGAGTACCCGGTGGCTGTTGTCCGATCTGAGGTCAGCGAAGTCCCACCGTCCTCACCGGACGAGGTTCTCGCGATAAGCTCTTCGCGTTATTGCGATGCGACGGATGAACTAGATTGTTCGCGGAGTTCGAGGTGGGGCGTGCGTCCTCCAGGGGTCGTAGCGGTGATTCTCAACACCGCAGATGCAGGTCGGATCAGTCGCCCGCCGTTCATGCATATCTCATCGCCCGAGCACTTCGGAGGCCGACGCAACGACGGCTATGGTCATCGCTAGTGCGGCTCAGTAGTGGTCTTCGTCTGGATCGTGAGGATGCCGTGCGGGTTCGAGCGATTGTAGGGACTTCTTCCGCAGAGTGCAGCTTGCACGACGCACTCTTAGGCTAGCTTGCTACGTCTCAGTACCATAAGACGGATTGCATGGGGATTCTCACGTATGCAGACACAAGTGATGGGTCTCAATCTCGAGCCCCAGTGATAGAGTTGAACGGCCAATCAGGTACACGGGGTTAACAGCTCGATCTTGTGCCCTCTGGGTGATCCACCTAGACGATCTTTCTCTTACACGCGATCGCATTTGGAAGTGGTGAGTCACCTTGCGGGGCTTGGTGTCCGTGGGACTAATGACCTTGCGTCAGGCAAGACAGGCGCGCGCACTCACTGCTGCGATGTTCGCCGCGGCAGCTGCAGTACGTAGGTCGATCTGTGTCGGATATCAAGCGTTGGCAAACGCAGAGCGGATCTCACGAGCGAAACCGTCTCAACGGAGTGTTTCCACGGAGGAGCCTGGTCCGATGTGGGCCTCAAAGCCATTGTGGTTGAATTTATCTATTTCACTCCTAGGTACGACGTGCGCCCTGAGACGTCAGAGCACGTTATTGCCCTGCCTTACTCGCCGTTATCCGACCCACCTCGGCCAGGGAGCATACGTCACGGCTCGATATTGGCCGCTTCGCGTAACCAACGAGTTGCGGCGGAAGGACAGACCGTCTTGCTAGATCCTCGCACGCCCAAGAAGCCCCATCTGAGGGGTGGCCGAGGGAGTGAACATCCCGCGCTCAAAACGCCATGATTCCTCCTGGATCGACTCTGAGCGACCATCTTCCTTCGCGGGGGATGCTGATAGTCCCCACCTCTCGTCTGCACGTGAGGGCCACTTTTGTCTGCTGATGGCAGTATTACTCGGTGCGTTCTCTTCAGGCAATTTCGAGCAGATCTTGGAGCCGCAGCAACAAACTCCAGTTAACAAATGGCGAAAGAAACGGCCCAGCACGTTCCATATCTTTGCATGACCCAATGCTTGACTCAAAACTTTTTGTCGCGTTTGCCTAGCGAATAGCAATACCAAGAGGGTTGGTAGAAACAAACTCGAAGGTTCGGGTTTCATTTCTTGCTCGGTTTGGGAGTGAGGTTTAGGTCGCTGCGACATCCGAGAGGAGGGAAGCATCATGTGGAGAACGGAAGTGATAGCCTCCTCGTTGCAGTCTCCATGTTGTTCCTGCAAGCTGCTTGCAACAGTTGGGCTCCGCTGCAGTGATATTATGTTATATCCGTTTTGAGTTCGGCTGCAGCGTGTGTTGGAATATGGTGCTGAGCTTCTTGCTAACGTTTGGGCTGGGGCTGTAACGGGAACCTCGGTGAGCCTGTTAGTTGATACTCCGAAACAATGGTTCGAGAGAGCGTAGTTACCGTACGAGGGAAGGATGGCATTGAGGTGGCAGACACTCCCTCTCACGGATTCACGCCATCGATTAAGTGGAATGGGAGGTAGGACAGACGTGAGGTCCATCGCGTGTCCCGGGCAACTCGGAAGCCATCCGTGAGCTTGTCTCAGACAACGGCAGGGTTCTTAGGGCACGACGTTGCTTGATCTTGATGTTATCCTTTGTCAGGTCAAGACCGGGCAGCCTAGATCACTGCTGCATTGCCTTCTTCTGGTCATGCGCTCTCACCCAGCTGATCTGTGGCATAGTCATAGCGAGCACGACGAACTATACTCACCCTGTCGTTACAGATCCGGTAGGCGCTCTGTATGGGTCGTGTGTCACGTGTCGTTGTTCACTTAATGTGAACTGTTCTCAAGAAGCTTCTCAGTATGCACTAGGCTACACGATGGGCTAGCAATGGATCGTCGGCAGCGATGGTGCTCTCCTCAACTTCAACTTCGCCGAGCCATGTATAGAGTTGAGGGATTCGATCCAGAGGACTGATAACGATGTTCTGGAGTTTCGATTCAGAACAGCTTGTGGATCTTCTTCAACTGAGAGCGCCAGCGTGAGCTAGTTCTCGGGCAACGCCGTGGCAGTAGAGTTCATCTAATAGTATATCTCCACCATTCGTTTTCACGCTAGTTTGTCCATGAGGAATATTATACCGGTCGAGCTTCGCTCGGTGAGAAGATTCCTGCGGAGCGTCAGGTGGCAGTGAGACGAAAATAACCAAGGCTTGTGAAATAAAGGCCTTTCGCCTGGCTTTTTCGAAGCTGAGCACGTTCCGTGTTGTCGAGGCTTGATCATGTTTCAGCATCTGTAATGTGCCCATTTTCTCTTCTCAGAGCCAGCTTTGTCCGAGCAATTACAATTTCGCCCTCGCCGACTGTGTCAGCGCAAGAGCGCAACCTCACTGCACCCGAGGTAGGGCACTTCCGGGGAGTTATGCTCCACTTTGTCGAAGGCTGCTGTCGTTCTTTCTGGTGTGGAATTATCTAAGCGTACTGCTTGAGATCTGATTATCGGTCATACTTGTTTTGGTGCGCTCCATCTCTCTTGCTCAGTCTGTTCGCTTGTGTTGACGCTGGGCTGTGCGATTCCATACGCGCCTGCTATCGAAGAAGCTGCAGCAGCATCCACTGTTAATGGGTCGAGGATACTGCAAGCCCCGGATGTCGGGGTGAGTTTCCTTCGTTCTCACTGACTACTGCCTGAGAGATCCTTCCTTCTACGCAGGTAGCTGCAGACCTGTGGGAGGCTCTTGCGGACTACTGGTACATCCCCACTACTATTTTCCCCAGTATGGTGCTTGTTGCTGTACTTTGGCTGTTGGCCTCGGAGTACATCCCTAGGGCCCTGATTTGGTCTACACTAGCAACGTCCATAGTATTCCTCGTCGCCCTATGGGCCTTCTGGTGAGCTCCCTGCCACAACCTTCTCGCTTTGACGCCGTTTCTTCTTAGGAACTTCGAGTATGGTTTCAACAACTGGATGCTGCTCGTCATCGCCGGCCTGGCCACGGTCTCTAGTGCAATTCTCTATAAGTCGATAAATCGTGCCGCGGAAGTCCTGTCGGTCGCAGCCTGTGGGTTACGATCTACTCCGTCGGTCGTGCTGGCAAGTCTGCTTTTGAAGGGAATCTTCGTTGCCTACGTATTACTCTGGACTTTCTTCATGGTGAGATCGGCGCAAGCTAAGGAGCTTGACGAGAGTAATTGCTCTCTGCGGTCGTCCCCAGGGATCGGCTTCGCACGGTTCCTATTCGGTCTACTCTTCTGGATATTCACCTACGTATTCCTTAACATGAAAACGGTGGTCTGTGCTGCGGGTATCGGTGCTTGGTATTTCCCTGGTGGTGATGGAGAGCCGACCATACCGGCATTTAGAGAGGCCTTCAATGGGCCTTTACGACCAGCTCTGGGGCTGTCATGTTCGCTGCCACTATCGTGGGCGTCACTAGATTCATACTCAACCGTATCGGTAACGCATGCCACTGCCTTCCTTGGTTCTTGACGCCGCTTGGCTGTCTATGGAAGTGTTTCACTTGCTGCTGTATGAGCATTCTCAGAGGCATTCTCGAAGTTCATGATAATCGGCCAAGTCTTTGCCGGCGGAAGCTTCTGTGGTGCTGGTCGGAAATCCTTCCGTCTCATAAAGAACCGCCTCGGAGACGCGTTCATCACCGACGGTGTTGGCCATACCGTCGTGACTACGGCGACCTATCTTTTCTCCTTCTCTCTAGGCGTGGCATCCTGGCTATGGCTCGATGCAGCTCAGGAATATCAGACGCTAGCTGAACTCAACACCTTCTTATTAATACCCGTACTTCTACTCTTCGCAGCCTTCATTTCTACACCCATTTTCACCATCGTAGTGGTCACCTGGTTGTCGCCTCTGCTGCATGGTTGGACCTGCGGCGAGGACGGCTGTGACTCTAGCTCGCAAGCCAACGCTCAGAGGGCAATCAACTCTGTTACGGGTGCACTATTCTGTTGGCTCGGTATGCTTTGCTTTCTTCCACTTCCTGGCCGATGTGGTTCTATGTTCGATTGACACTGTGTTTTTCTGTTTTGCCATCGAGGCCGATGCTCGGTCGTATCAGCATAGGCTGGAGGGTCCAGTGTACTCCAAGTTCAAGGAGAGCTTAGATCTGAGCGCGTCCTTCAGTGACGGCCCAGCTGCGTCACATTGTCAGTCAACTCCATGCACTTCCTGCGAAGACTCGCACGTAGTCTCTCCGGGATCCACTCCCGTGCAGAGTTGCAGCGACATACCTTCTCCAGCCGACCAAGCCTTGTTCGGCTACACTGCAGCGGTGCCCGCTCATACTGACAGTCAATAACGTTAATTTCTTCGACCGGAACGATGATATTTTGTATGCCAAGGTCGTGCTTGGAAGTCTATCGCCTATTTCTCACCGGTCTACTCTAAACTATTTGATGGCCCGGTGTGGTCAACTCTATTGTTTCATTACCCACTCCGCCCTACTCTGTTGGTAGGCGAGCATTTGTCGATGACATTGGAACAGGAACTCCGTGTCCATCTTGATTTCCACTTCTCAATTGTTGGGTTGATTCAATGCTCTCCTGGAACACTAGTTCTATCGATCAGGCGTCACCTCCGGGGCTTCACCGTGCTTCAGTGCTTCACTACTCATCAAGGAGTGCACTCACGGTGCCCAATTTGGCTACCAATGAGAACGCTGGGCCTTGTCTCACTGGCTTCGACAACTGTCTGCTCAAGCTTTGAGCTATCATTTGTGACCTGGAATACAATGCAATATGCTGACGCGTAGGTGGGACACGCGACCATCGCTTCCCCGAAGGGCCACGGCATTATCGCTGTGTGTGAAAGCTGCATCAGAAGCTTATCGTCTAGGTACGATGCACAGTGGGGCACACCCTCTGAAAGCATAGTTGCATCGGAGCTGGCAAGAGAGCATGACATTCCTCTCAGCGAGGCCCGTGATGTGAGGTCAGCCCTGATCGGACGACAGTCTAAGACAGCTTCTGCAGATACGTTCGAGTTTGAGGTTTGATCGAGAGGCTGAGCGCATCCGAGAGTGGCAGAGTCATCAAGATATTATTGCTCTGCAAGAAGTCGAGTTCACGCATGAGCATGCAGTGCGCCTGATTGACAAGTAGGCCACATCTATCTACTATCCGGGCTACGCGTCTGAAGCTGCTACCCTCTAGCCACGCTACAGGATCAGTATAGGAAGAGGTACAGTACGAGCAATCTAAAGGTTGCGAAACATGTCAGTGAGGTAACTTCTACAATTTTTAGAGTTTGAGGCTGAAATTTTGACAGTAAGTTCGCAGAATATATTTATATTGTTTCATCTGGGCGCGCGCTAAAATTTTGATCGATTTTTACCAGACTACAATTCGCATCCATATACTCGATTCGACCCCACTTTTAACCCGGAACATGTCAAAGGATTGAGGAAAACACTTACAGTAGCACATAAAAAGTTGTTAGTGTATATTAAAAATGCAAACTCAGCCTAATTCAGTCGATCGCGAGAAAATCGACCTTTCTTCGCGGACGCAGCATCGTCACCAAGCACGTGACTTGCACCTCTGTGCTTACGTTTCTGCGAGCGCAAACTCTCAATTTCCTTCATTGACTTGCCCTCCCGGTAGTGCCGGAGATATTCTCTGCTCGAGCGGAAAATTTTCTCATGAGCTGTAAAGTGAGGCCCGACTCATCTTGAACATTCTCCACTCGCTCCTTGAAACCAGCAGACGATCCCGCTGTGTTCGACACTCGAATGCGCTCTGCAATGGATCGGTAAGCAGCTTCGATCGGAGCCAACTCTGGGTGAAATTTGACTCCATAGATGACTTTGTCACCTCTTGCTTCAGCTTCTTCTTGTAGCAGGGTCTTCTGCGAGCGGAAATCCTCACATGCGCTCAACAGCTGCACCAGTCCCTCGTGCTTCAGGCCGCGACACGCATCCTCTCCAAACCTCTCCCTCACAACCTGACGAAGGCCCTTCGGCTGCCCCGGATACACCGGATGGCTGGCGGGGAACACCATCGGCTGGTTGATTTTCTTTTTACCCTTCCAGTACCATCCGGGTCTCATCCTGGGTTGCTGCCCCCCTGGCTTCACGTTCATGGCCTTGATGTTGAGAGCATCCTCGGCCATTTTGCAGTGAATGGGGCTGTTGTCAGTAAGGAATATACACTTCAAGTCACCTTTGCCAAGCGTACCAACAGCTTCGCTGCATTCAGCGAAGTCACATCGACACTGAGCATTCTCGTAATAGCCATCGGTAGAGACATCCAAGACGGATCCCACCCTCTCGCCTGGTACAACATCGTCGTCTTCACTGTACTTGATGAATCCGAATATCTCGGACATGAAGTCCGAGGTCATAACAGTCCGCCCTGACCCTTTATGGAATGGTGCTGTGAACTCACCATTGGACCAATAACGTTTCTGAACGTCGTTGCTATGATGTATCTTCTCGTCCTGCGAGACCAAGATGTACCGAGCATTCGGATTCGGTTCGATCTCGAGAGACTCATCATCGATGGTCAGCAACAGTGGCTTAACCTTGTCCAGCTCCTGACCGAATCTCTCTCTATCAGCCACTACATCGGGACGCTCATGGCCATCAACATAGAGGCGCTTCCTCACTGTCTCGACGTTGTAACCGAGGAAGTGTAGCCACCCGCATACAGTCCGCTCGGCATACTTATCATCTCCTTCGAGCTCTAGCTCCCGGTTCACCCAGCTCGTCAACTCCTTTACAGTCAACCTTTGCTTGCCACTCCCTCCAATAGCTTTAGACTTCACTTCCTCCCGTAGCTTCTCGCGGAAGCACAGGTAGGAAGGTTCAGTCATAGGCGACAAGACCTTGCTGTGCTTCCCACGCCGGCTCTCCTGGAGATCACGATTAAGCTCGTATTCTCGAGTCCACCTCCCTACAGCTCGCGCAGTCAGGTCAAGAAGGCCCGCTACCTCTTCCTCCGCGTCTGCTCTAGCGCGCCCTGCCACATGAATCAGCTTCAGAACAAAATGGCAAGCTAGACGTCTCTTGAGCTCCAATGGGAGCTCATCTAGTGGACTATTGCATTCGAGGCTCTCGAGAAGAGAGGTTATCTCATCAGCCTTCTTCTCTCTCTTAGCCACCCTCAACTCCTGCACCTTGCGACTCGGAGGAGCAGAATTCTTCCTTCTCGTCAGAGTAGGCTTTCTGACCTTACTTAGGCTTTTCTTCTCGTCTGAGGGAGGTGGACTCGAATACGAGCTTAATCGTGATCTCCAGGAGAGCCGGCGTGGGAAGCACAGCAAGGTCTTGTCGCCTATGACTGAACCTTCCTACCTGTGCTTCCAGGAAGTGAAGTCTAAAGCTATTGGAGGGAGTGGCAAGCAAAGGTTGACTGTAAAGGAGTTGACGAGCTGGGTGAACCGGGAGCTAGAGCTCGAAGGAGATGATAAGTATGCCGAGCGGACTGTATGCGGGTGGCTACACTTCCTCGGTTACAACGTCGAGACAGTGAGGAAGCGCCTCTATGTTGATGGCCATGAGCGTCCCGATGTAGTGGCTGATAGAGAGAGATTCGGTCAGGAGCTGGACAAGGTTAAGCCACTGTTGCTGACCATCGATGATGAGTCTCTCGAGATCGAACCGAATCCGAATGCTCGGTACATCTTGGTCTCGCAGGACGAGAAGATACATCATAGCAACGACGTTCAGAAACGTTATTGGTCCAATGGTGAGTTCACAGCACCATTCCATAAAGGGTCAGGGCGGACTGTTATGACCTCGGACTTCATGTCCGAGATATTCGGATTCATCAAGTACAGTGAAGACGACGATGTTGTACCAGGCGAGAGGGTGGGATCCGTCTTGGATGTCTCTACCGATGGCTATTACGAGAATGCTCAGTGTCGATGTGACTTCGCTGAATGCAGCGAAGCTGTTGGTACGCTTGGCAAAGGTGACTTGAAGTGTATATTCCTTACTGACAACAGCCCCATTCACTGCAAAATGGCCGAGGATGCTCTCAACATCAAGGCCATGAACGTGAAGCCAGGGGGGCAGCAACCCAGGATGAGACCCGGATGGTACTGGAAGGGTAAAAAGAAAATCAACCAGCCGATGGTGTTCCCCGCCAGCCATCCGGTGTATCCGGGGCAGCCGAAGGGCCTTCGTCAGGTTGTGAGGGAGAGGTTTGGAGAGGATGCGTGTCGCGGCCTGAAGCACGAGGGACTGGTGCAGCTGTTGAGCGCATGTGAGGATTTCCGCTCGCAGAAGACCCTGCTACAAGAAGAAGCTGAAGCAAGAGGTGACAAAGTCATCTATGGAGTCAAATTTCACCCAGAGTTGGCTCCGATCGAAGCTGCTTACCGATCCATTGCAGAGCGCATTCGAGTGTCGAACACAGCGGGATCGTCTGCTGGTTTCAAGGAGCGAGTGGAGAATGTTCAAGATGAGTCGGGCCTCACTTTACAGCTCATGAGAAAATTTTTCCGCTCGAGCAGAGAATATCTCCGGCACTACCGGGAGGGCAAGTCAATGAAGGAAATTGAGAGTTTGCGCTCGCAGAAACGTAAGCACAGAGGTGCAAGTCACGTGCTTGGTGACGATGCTGCGTCCGCGAAGAAAGGTCGATTTTCTCGCGATCGACTGAATTAGGCTGAGTTTGCATTTTTAATATACACTAACAACTTTTTATGTGCTACTGTAAGTGTTTTCCTCAATCCTTTGACATGTTCCGGGTTAAAAGTGGGGTCGAATCGAGTATATGGATGCGAATTGTAGTCTGGTAAAAATCGATCAAAATTTTAGCGCGCGCCCAGATGAAACAATATAAATATATTCTGCGAACTTACTGTCAAAATTTCAGCCTCAAACTCTAAAAATTGTAGAAGTTACCTCACTGACATGTTTCGCAACCTTTAGATTGCTCGTACTGTATTTACTTCAGAGTCCAATTGGAGACATCAGAGTGGCAGCCGGCATGCCCGTTACCACTGGTGAATGCCACGTCGACCTTTGCGACTCCGCTGATGTTACGCCGTGACCGCTTCGTCTCTATCTCACTTCTGAGTAACGGTATCACCGACGTACCAGGATGCATCGCTGAGGCTGTGGCGCGCGATGGTGCGTAGCAGTATGGCAGCGGCACAATCGTTCAATCTCTACTTCAGGTCCTGTTCTTGTTGTGGGCAGTGTACACGCCAAGTCAGGCCCGATCAGAGCCGATGCGCGAAGAACAGTCGAAGCGCTACTGGAACACCTCGACGACGTCGTCGGCAAGCGCTCGGAAGAGTATTTTATCGTTCTTGGTGGAGACTGGAACGCACACATGTACGGCCTCTCGGCGTGTGTGAACCTCTTGCGGGGTGTCCAGAGCGGTTCCAGATACGACCTGCTGCCGATATTCAAGTCCTCCTCGAAATCCTGGCGTGCCCACACCGTTCAGGAGAACAGCACCATGCTATTGTCCTTGCCAAGGTTTACTTCCCAGCATGAACACAACTGGCTCGCCGCATACGATGGATGGTTCATCAGAGCTCCTCGAGCAGGGTGAGTGTTGCTACCACCTGTAAACTGTTCGTCGGAACTCTGGGGTCATTTCAGCCCTTCCTATCACGCCTTATCCGTAGAGATCCGAGAAGGGTTCCTTCCAAAGTATTTGTCCCGAGGGAAGCATAGTACACATGGGGATAGCCCCTTTTATTTTGATGGTTGCAGACACGGTACGTTCACTGACGGCCAATATCACCCCAAGTTTCCAAGGGGATACTGTACGCTGTGATCTCAGGCCCGGACTCTGGCTCTCGTTGCCGCATGACGGGAGCGTTGAACTTGGAGACGCAAGACGAGATCTGGAAGTTCCCTCACTGTCGAGCAACTGCCGGTCTTTCGGACCACATGGCGCTTCAAATGGACTTCCGCTTTGCGACGAAATTTCTTAGGCTTGAAGTTATTTGATGCAGTGCCATCATCGACCAGACAAGCTGTGAGGGTTGTCAGCCCGGCTCGCGTCAGAGCTAGCTCACTGCGCCCAACTCAAACCGCAGAGAGCTTCCGTAGGATACCGATACTGTGTGTTACCCGAAAGAATCATACTGGTATCATAGCTCCTGTGTTAGTCAGGATGGTGAGGGTGCCGATTCATCAACGTCCTCGTGTTTTCTACACCGCGCGGGGTGTCTATGCTCAGCTGTGAGGCACAACGGGAGAAGTATGAAAGAATTCTGTGTTGGCTTCGATAGGCGCTGATAATCCGCGCCGAGAGTTATCGATCAGCAAGGCGAGCGCTAAGTTGAGCGACTGTGCGCGAGATCTTTGCTGCGGTCAAAGTGAGTTGTCGATGGTTCATGCGCATCCTCTAGCCTGTTGGTTTCAATAGAATAAGTCGAAGTGATCGACATGATGATTCTGGGACGGTCGGAGCTTCTTCTTTCGACTCACGTTCAGAGATCCACCCCTACGATATAGTTGTTGAAGTAGTCCTTAGAAATTAATGGCCATTGCCGAGTTGAATAAGCAACGTATATCTAACAAGAATGACATGGAACCTGTCTCGGAGCCGTCCCATGGCTTCGCACCGGGGGTTAAGTGGCGGAACAGGTAGTGCTTCGGCGCCGAGGGAGTCTTTTGCATACGTTAATAGAGGCCGTAACCACGAGAGTCCTGGTCTCTCCTTCGCACAGCATCGTGATAATGGTGTTGATCCAGCGCTCTGGGCTCTCTCAGGTCGGCACTCGGTCCGCTCGACTGGATATGTATTGCTCTGTTCTGGGTGTGCATCCTAGCGCAGTTGATAGCGGGATTCGTCATCATTGGATCCCGCAACTATGCCTTCCCTTATGTGGAGAGCCAAGGGGTGAGTACGCCTAGTTAACTCTATATGTTCAGCGACGAGCTCTGGCGGCCATATTCCTGTCTTCGGCCCATTCCCTTTAACTGTCGAATTCATGTCTCACGGTACTCTTGACTCGCTTACGCGTTAACCTGGGCGGCAGCATCGCTTGGGGATTCGAGGCAGAGGTTGTGAGTTCCTGTTGTCAGTCCAACGCAGTCTGTCCATCCGGATTCGTACTTGCGGCGGAGAAGTGCAAGCTTCAGGGTTCCCGCGTGAACCCATTCGATCCCAAGTAGCGATCCCCGCAGGGAAAGTGGTGGTGAACCTTTCCTTTCAGTGCGCTGGGCTGTGTGGATTCTAAGCTTTGTGATGAGCTGCTGCGGTGTCACGCAAGTTTGAGAGATTCTTCTCTACCTTTTGCCGTCTTGCAGGCTGAGACAGGCGGCGAGAAGGTGAGTCAATGTGTCGAAGTAGGAGTCGTTTTGATATACCTAGTGTCGCTTCAGACCGCGAACAACCTCTGGGAAGCTTTCGGAGACTACTGGTACATCCCGACCGTGATATTTCCATCAATGGTGGTACTTGGGGTCTTCTGGCTGCTTGCTATGCAGTACCTGGTGAAGCCATTGGTATGGACAACCATTACGGCAGGTGTAGCCTTCCTGATCGGCATGTGGGCATACTGGTAGTAATTGGTAACTCTAATAGGAAAATTTCTGCCGCTTTCTGCTTCTCTTTGATGCATGAGCTCGCCCGGTACTGCATGGTCACCACACGTGTGAGGGGTTCCTCGGAAGGGAAAAAGCTTCCTCATCAGGTACTTCGTGCATGAAGTCAACAATTGGATGCTTTTGGTGGGAGCGGGGATAACCATCATAGCCTGCATATTCCTCTTCCGGTCCATCAACCGTGCCTGTAAGGTCATATCGGTAGCGGCCTACGGGCTCAGGAAGACGCCATGGGTCATCATCACTAGCTTGATGGTGAAGGCCATTTATGTGCTTTATGTGGTTCTTTGGACTATCTTCATGATACGTAGTGCGCAAGCGAAGTCTGTGAAAATGTCCAACTGCACTCTGGAGGACGAGAAGTGGATACAAGTTGCCCGTATTATCTACGGTCTTCTCTTCTGGATATTCACCTACGTATTCCTCAACATGAAAACGGTTGTCTGTGCTGCGGGTATCGGTGCTTGGTATTTCCCTGGTGGTGATGGAGAGCCGACCATACCGGCATTGAGAGGGCCTTCAATGGGCCTTTACGACCAGCTCTGGGGCTGTCATGTTCGCTGCCACTATCGTGGGCGTCACTAGATTCATAATCAATCGAATCAGCAGTGCATGTGGCTGCCTCCCCTGGTACCTGTCCCCCAATATCGTGTATTTTCCAGTGCTTCGCTAGCTGTTGCCTTGGCGTACTGGAGATGTTCTCCAAGTTCATGTTGATAGGCCAGGTAGGGTGATCTGCATGCCCCCTCCCTGTCGATAGCTTCACTGCACAGGTTTTCTCTGGCAAAGGATTGTGCGGAGCTGGACGGAAATCATTCAATCTCGTCAAGGACCGCTTGGGTACGGCCTTCATCACTGATGGTGTTGGACATTCTATGGTGAGTGCCGTTACTAGCTGAGGTCATGGTAGGGACTTCTTTTGCTCAGTTGTCGATCTGTACCTATGTCTTCTCCCTTGGTATAGGGATAGCTGCATGGGTATGGCTGGACGAGGCACAGAACTACCAGACCCTCACCGAGCTTGGCTGGTATCTCCTTATACCAGTACTACTGTTATTCGCAGCCTTCATATCATGGCCAGTCCTCACTATCGTCCTCATATCCTGGTTGGCCCCGACCTTTCCATGTTTGGGCGTGTGGTAGAGACGGCTGCAACACGGTTAATCAAGTTCATGCGCAGCTGGCCATCAACTCGGTCACAGGAGCGCTCTTCATCGGCTCCGTCTGCTACTCCTTCTTCCACTTCTTGGCCGATGTCATGCTGTCATGTATCGACACTGTTTTCTTCTGCTTCGCGATCGAAGCTGACGCTGATGTCTATCAAGGCCGCTTTGAACACTCAGTTTATATGGTCCTTAAAGAGGATATGACCGACGGTCGTGAGGCGCCCATCTATAAGGGAAACGCCCGTCCTTTAGAGGAATACGAAATGGCGCCTGTAGGAGCCTCAGCTCAGCCATCTGCAACAATCCCGGCTTACTCGCCGGAGTTCACCCACGGTGGAAGTACGGATCCGACTGCGCAAGCCACCATTGGTTACCAAGGACCTGTGCGTCCTGGCGGGGACAGGATATCCTACGTGTAGATGTTACATGATTCATTACCTATGATAGAATGAAGTCTTGCGGATTTGAGCATATTTTGGGAGGGGAAGTACTCTCAGTGAGTCGTCTCGTCCCAGCGACTGCAGCTTTTGGTGTTTTGTTTGAGTGACAAATACGGGGAGGAGAATTCTGTTTGGCTCGAGCTGCCAGTGACTCATCGGATTGGTCGGACAGAATTGTGTCGCTGCGGTTGTTACCAGCTAGCCTAGCAGTGGTTCAACCATCTTCCTTCTCAGCTTTTGTGGGTCCTTGCTGTAAATGCGAGTGAATTCCCGTAACAGCAGGTCATCGAGTACCAGCTCCTCACCGAAACGGGCCAGTTTATCGAGGAAAAGATTCATCCTTCCGGACTCCCATAGAGAGTAACTCGGCTCACCCTAGCGCTCACCGTTATTGCATCACCGTGCGCAGGTATGATGAAGATGGAGTCTTCAGGAGCTGGTCTGTGTCTCTCAGCAATCCCAAGAATAAGGCGACTTTCGGGAAGAAGTATGTCTGGACTGTGATGGTAATATCTCGTCATTGTTCTGCTGGTCGCGACGTGATCGAGAGCGTTCCCAGGTCATCGACCCTGCAGGAGTTGAGTATTCCAGTCGTAAATCCTACGGTGACTGCAAGCTGCTCCGCCGTGAGCTGGCCCGCTCCTTTCCGGCGACATTCCTCCCCCCGCTTCCGGATAAGCACACCTACTGCGCTCTGGGAAGACCAAGATCGACTCCGAGTCGATGGTCCTGTCCAAGTTCCTTCAGCGGTGCACTCAGCGCTCCAACATCGGCCGGTCTCAAGTGTTTCTAACCTTTCTGAGGCGAGATGGTTCCCAGTGGGAGCAGGCCGTGAAGAAGGACTTCGCCACTAGGAGCGTCGCACAGCTGTGCAGACAGTACCGCGACTCCTTTCCGGATCGAGAGTTGCCAGAGTTTGATCCCGAGAAGGACATCGCCAGGAATGAGGGTGTTGAGGACAGATTGGGGGCAGCCAAGGCCTTCTTGAAGGACCACTCGACAGCGCTCAAGAAGCTTCTCCACAACATGGAAAGGGCCGACGCCAAACTGAAAGCGGCTTCTAAGGTAGGGGTTCAGTCTCGAAGAGGTGTATCGAGGGTGGTTTCAGGCTCTCGCGAATGCTGCTTCTGAATCGGAGGAGATCAAGGACAACCAAGGAGGCCGAGTCGATGTGAGACGGGGAAGCTGTTGTAGTTTTGCCCACATAGTGTACTCTCTCATAGTTACTTACGACACCAGTCGGAGCTGGGGTTGTGAACAGGCACCCGGACACGTACAACCGTGTGGGTCTGTCGGCTGCCTTGATGGGCTGCGAGGGAGAGCCTGGTCTCCTCGGAGCTGATACGCATCTGGGCATGCTCATCCAAGGGGTCCAGGACGAGCTGGCAGACTGTCGGGCTATGGAGGCTTCGATCGCTCAGACGGAAGATCTGAGGCGAATAGCGCGAAAACTAGAGAGCAAGTTGAACTCTCAGAAGAACAAGAAGGATCGTAAAGTGTCTATTGAAGCACTGCAACTAGAGGCTGCCAGTGCCTTGGATTTTGAATGGATTGCCAAGTGTAACGCCGTGGTCTATGAAGTACCCGAGTTCATACAAAGGAAGGTACTACCTGGGACGAAACGTCGACTCAGCACTCTGTCTCGCGGCAGTGCCATCAGTACTGGTGCTGGTGGGGCAGCTACTGGTGACACCAGTGGTGGTATGTGATACAGTGAACTTCGGCGTGTGGTGTCGGCAACGATTACTGTATCATTGGAAATGTGCTTGTAGACAGACTCTAGCAGCCTCTACAGCTTCACTAGCGGCACTTTATCACTAATTGGGGTTTTACTATTATAGAGTTCTTTCTGGTCTATAAATAGACATTAAGCTATAGCATTGTCATTAGCCTTTTCGGACTGTTATTACGTGTCATTTTCATTCTAACTTCGCACTGACTCACTGAGTCTCTTGGTGCACCCTTTCATTGGAGCTGATGACGATGACCTCAACTGGACCGTACAAGCTTATCCTCAATTAGGTGGCAGCTTACAACAGAATGGCATTGGAATGGGTTAATACCGTTAGAGGCCCGGAGAGTATCATAACTCGGACATTGAAGCTAGAAGCCACTGCAAGTCCGAGGAATTCCTTCGATGAAGACGATGATGACGTCGACATTCCAGTGGAAGTGGCTGGAGCTGAAGTCAAATGAACCAGCCCTCTCCGGCCCAGGCCATGGCCCCTCCTCATAGCTTGTGGATCTATATTAATGATAACATTGCTTTTTGTATTCCTACCAAAACAACGGGTCCAAGAGTGTTGTATAGTCAGTTCCTCAGCTGAGTTTCTTACAGATTTACAGTTTCCTCTACCGGTTCGATCTTCGCGTTGGTAGCCTCCGTTCTCACCTCGTACCAGTGGTGATTTTTGTTTTCTACCGACATGTTGAATTCGGAAGATGCCTCTTCGTCTCCCAACAACCAGGATCTCAGGTTGCCGGAGATGCACCATCTGAGCCCTCGCGCCGCCGACTCCGCAGACCTCCGGGAGTCCGCGGATTGGCAGAGTCCCTCGTCCGAATGGAAGTCGGCAAGCCTGTCAGATGATGAGGTCGAACGTACAACCAAAAGTGATGAAGGCAATTCCCCTATGAATGGCATGACTAGCACTCCCAACGGTGGCGACCTCAACGGTAAGTCCGCTTCTCGCCGCCCTGCTGTACCAGCACGTCTCCTCGGCAGTTACCGTCACTAGCCATGAATACAACAAGCTTTTCCGATCAGCATCCATCGATCAGTAAGGCCTTCTGTACTGTACAGTCCTACATAGATGCTTTTCTCAGTAGGGGCATCAGCTGGTCCGCAGCTGTTGGAGAGCCGGATACTCGAAGGTCTGGCATGCACAAGTATACCACATTCTCAGTCCGGGTAGGTGAACACGACGCTTGCTGATGTTGCGGTACCTGCTGGGCAGATAACCGACTCTTCCGGCCGAGTCACCTCCGCTACGCGAAAGAGGTTCACCGACTTCACCGTGTTGAGGCGTGAGCTTGTAGTGTGGGCGTTGGTAGCTGATGCCTAAAGTATTGGAGTTTACTGATCAGGTTAAAGCGTATCCGGGAGCGTTCGTGCCACCCCTGACTTGCAAAAGCCAAATTAAGGTGATGATGAAGACGGCACCCTCGGCAATGATGCAACACATGAAGCCGGTTGATAACGTCACTGAAATCAGACGACAGGCTTTGGAGGAGTTCCTCAGCAGGTCAGCACCGTGCCTTGGAATTCACTCATCTCACGCTCTGCTGCTGTAGGTGTTGCTCGCGTCCTTTTGTAATGTACTCTCCCATAATGGCTGCGTTTCTGGCCACTCCAGAGAGTACCTACGACGCTCTGAAGAGGGTAGGTCATCTCGTTAAGGTGTGACGTGACGGTTGTCTCTCAGGATTTCTCAAGCCGTGCTCCCGAGGAAGTATTGGATGAATACAAGATAGCTTTCGCAGCAAAGTCTATCCCCTCGTGGGTTGCTGTCGATGCGCAGGGGTTGCTCGTAGTCAATCATTCAGATTCAGTAGACGTCAAGCATCGTCAAACGGCCCCAATGAAGAGGCCCAGCGACTGGCTCAAGACGACTCAAGTGATGACGCTTCCCGAGAGAACTCAGTCGACGCTGCCAACCAGTGGGTCCCTCAAGAGCTTCGCGAACTGTGATGATCTTCTGTGGCTTTTAGGTCCGTAGCTGATGGCTCCGTTAACGTGTCCGAGATGATAGAGACGTCGAAGACCTACCTCAACGATCACTGCAAGGTCCTCAATCAGCTGCTCACGATGCTCCGTACGGCGGCCTCCAACTTCAAGACTGGCAACGCCGCTCTGAGCACAATTCACTACAAGTTCTCCGACTGCAAGACCATCGATCAGCAGGGTTCTGGTCACGCTCTGGCTCTCGCGCAAGGTCTGTCTGGTTGTCCCGAGAGGATTGATTTGTCCGATGCATTTTTTGAAGTGAAGAACATCCTCAGCTCCCCAGCTGACGCCGCCCATTTTGACCTGCTTGCTTCCGTCCTGAGCCGTGAGCTCACGGATTGCGCTGCTATGAAGGCCTCCCTCGAGAAGGTCCTCGAACTCGGTAAACATCGAGATAAGGCCATTGCCAAGCTCAGGTCTGCCAGGAAGCATGGGGGCGCTGGCGGTATCGGAGGTCTTATCCGCGGTACGACGAAAGAACAGTTGAAGCGGGCGGAGACCAACCGCATGCTGTACGCTGATTTCTACTGGACTGCTGGCTACAATGCGGTGATGAATGAAATGCCAGCTTTCATAGAGGGCCGCGCACGAGTATACAACGAGGTTGCTAGAGAGTTTGTCTCGCGATCTGAAGCGACGGATAAGAGCTTGGCTATGACCTGGGCTGCTAAGGTTAAGAAGGCAACACTGTAGTTTCCACTTGAAGGGTGTGTTTCCCTGTTCCTCTTCGATCATTTATCCTATGGAGCATTAAAGCCACTCGTTTTGTGTTGTCAATGATCTACTCCCAATCCTGGATCTATTTCCACCGGTAATGGTTGTTCACGAGCCCCACGCTCCCCCACTGGCGAACGATGATGAGATCCAGAGGCTGTACAACTGGGTGAGTGCCCGTCCGGGGCGTGATGAGCATCTGCCACCAATGAGCTGGCTTCACGAGTCCGCACTCGTCAGGTGGACGGCATACCTTTATCTCGGCCCAAGCGTAACATATCTAGAGACTTCGCGGACGGCGTGATGATGGCAGAAACTGTCGCCCATTTCGTGAGCAGATTATGATACTTCCGTGAGAAGTTCGATCTATGCGTTCTCCATCAGGTACCGAAACTTGTCGAACTGCACAATTACTCTCAGGCCAATGCTCTCACACAGAAGTTGTACAATTGGAATACGTTGAATCAAAAAGTAGCGGCGTCCCGGAATTGCTGCTTTTCCTCGTAGTCGCCCTCAGGTCTTTCGCAGAATGGGCTTTCTCCTGCACACTGATGATGTGGAAGACTGCGCCAGAGTAGGTCGAGAACTTCATTGGAGGATCTTCAGGAATGGATTACATCTAGGCTTCACCCGGTTCGATAGAAAGAGTGTTGGCGCTGATTCGCCCCCGACTGGTGAGCCCCCTGGCTCCTGTTTTCGTCCGAGTTCGGTGAATCAGGTCGAAGCATCGAGTGACAAGGGACGGGGTCGGCAGTTTCGCAGCATCAGTGAGCAGAGATCTCCGAGAACTAGATCGGAGAATTCGTTCCGCGGCGCGCGACCGAACGCTCTGAGGTCGCAGCGGGAGACCAGCCCCAGAGTAATCAACTCCAGTGACCATGAGGTTTATAGTAACGATGAATGGCGGGTGGCGCGTGAACAGGTAGAGGGTAACTTGCCCGATAGAGACAAAGATGCTCTTATGGCCGAGAAGGACAGGACGATCAGCGAGCTCAGAGAATGCATTGAGCTACTGACTCGAAAGATATCCAAACTCGAGCAACTGGTGACGTTAATGCTATTGCGCGCCCCTCTGCAGCCCCGCTTCAGGTGAGAATCAAGGACCAGAAGGTCCTGACTCTGCAGGAACGCCTGGCAGCAGCTCAAGGAGCTTCTGCATTGCATGCTACTTCGTAACTAGATACGTTCATCTGCGAAATGCAGTCGATTCGAACAATGTTGCGTCATACCAGTTCAGTGCCACACCAGGAGAAAAGAAGACTTCTAGGAAGACACCAGAAATCTAGGAAAGCACCTACTTGACTACCCCGAAGAAAGCTTCTGGCTGATCATGTGAGAGCATCGCACTTCTATCCTGCAGAAGGTCCCAAACCGAGTGCATCGGTAGAAGTACGAGCCGGTAGCACCATGATACGAAATCGCACACACCAGCTACAATTCGCCGGAAGGCAACGGACCGACGAGTGATGGGTAACAGCAGTCTATGGTAGCAATGGATTACGGATGTGGGACGGAGCCCTGGTAAAACTCCCTCCCCTCGAGTACTCACACGGGGAGGGTGCCAGAAGCCACTCGTATTCTGCCACCCGACACTTGAAAATGAATGTCTTTTATTTAGCTCATATTCTGAGTACGATGTTGAGGGGCTTGAAGCATCCCAAAGAACGCAACAGAAGTCCGAACTCAGCGATGCAACAAACATCATGCGTTTGGCACCATCGCTCTATTCGTGTGTCTTGGTATGGATTACAGCTGCGTCATCCAACTCTTCATAAAACTTGAGGCATTTGGGGTTTGCCCTGATGGCCTGTCAGGGTCACAATTACCGGAGAGCGCAGACTGGTATGCTTACCGTTCTGAAATTATTACTAGTGGAGTTGATGGTGACAGAGTCCAGCGATCGACACCGAGACAACGCGACGTAGGCCTGGCCGTACCTCGGAGAGAAGAACATGCAAGCTAGCCAGAATGATCGGGGGCGTACTCGAAGATGGTATCCAGTTTGATGACGGCGCAGTCCAAGGTCATACCCTGGCTTTTATGGATACTCAGAGCCCAGGCAAGTTGCAAAGGAATCTGCCGCCGTCGACCGAGCTCCACCGCTCGTCCGCCGGTTGTTGCCGTACTGTAGAATACCCATTCATCTAGTGGGATTGTTATCTGAATCGAACACGCGACAAGATGCTCCTCACGCAGGACAGCAACGCCGAGAGATCTTCCGGGCCCAGCCGGAATATTCAAGAAGCTCTGAACGACGACTAACCTCCTCATCTCCAGTGGCAAGGAACTTAACAACAGGCAGGCAAGGAGCCTTGGTGAACCTGCGAAGGATGCGATAATCACGCAACACGGCTGAGCTTCCTCACCGGACTATGATACCACGGCTGCCGTTCACGAGCCGTTTCTGCGGGGAGAAAGTCTTCGTCAGCATGACCTGAGCTCCCGACCTTGAGAACCACCTGGGAGGGGAGTAGGTACCGTGGGTGGAATTGCAGTAGGTCTACCTTCGGCCGTGCTGAACACATGACATCAAGATTTAGGCTGCTGGAATCATACACCGTGTCCGCAGCTGTGAAGGTGGTCGGAGGAGTGGACAGCCTCGCTAGTTCCCGCTCGTTGATGGCGTCCACTTCCCTTCTGGTTGGCAGCAGCTGGGAGGCGACCACACCTCCGGTGAGCGTCGAGTGCTTGCGCTTCGCGACCAGGGACAGAACATCCTGCGTCTCTTGGGAACAGATGCCACGGCGGATCTCATTGAGCATCTGGCAACGGTTTGCTACATCGTTGTTCGGACATCGCTCGCCTACTGTAGTGAATGTGGCGTCTCCCTCTTGCCTCTTGATCTCCTTCAAAACCATCGTCTTGTGTATACACTTCCTCCAAGACTTCGCCTGAAGTGGAACTTCCGCTCTCTGGAATACCGCTGTCGACTCACTTCAAAACAGAAAGAGGCTTCCTCCTTCTTCCCATTAGGTAGAGTCTGACTAACTGGTGGCAACTGTGGAACGCCGTACACGCTCGTTCGCCAGAGGCTTCACGCTCATCGGTCTCACCTGCAAGAAGTCTCCAGTGAGTACCAGCTGGACCCCTCCGAAAGGCCGAGAGTCTTGGCGTACCTAAAGAAAATTTCTCGGAACGGACCGTGTGGCCACACTCACCAGTCTAGCAATTTGCTCTAGCTTGTCGAATAGCCTTCCATCGAGCATGGATATCTCATCCATTATCAGCGTCTTTACTCGCTTCCACCGTCCAAGACTGAAGGAACCCGCTCCGACCACCGAGAATACGGGGCCTCCTACAGCTCGGGCGAGCGTTTAATCTTCTGAGCGAGAGCGGCTGCATCCCTCCCGCACCAGAACCAATGCCGGCGAAGCTGTGTATCTGCACATAGGCTTCAATTGGCGGCTCGCCGATGATGACGCTGGTACTGTCTGGCCGCCCAGATGTGAAGCAGCGAGCCCTGTAGAGGAAGTGACTGCGGTATGCTCGGGCTTGAGGAGGCGGATGAGCCGGTGGAGGACCTGCTGGCGATGTGCTCAGCGGAGCGATGTCGAACTCTAACAGATTACGAAGGACTTCCCGGTCCCCGCACCTCCAGTGAAGAACACGCTCTTACCGCCCAGCACTGCTTCAACGACCTGACGGCGGTCACAGCCTCACTGCACTGATAGCCGCCTCAACGAGCTCACTTTTTTCTGTTCCGAAGTCATCCGCGGTCCAACTTTAGCACCGGGGGATTTCCTGTCGGACCCTGGGATGGGAGGGCGGGCTGGGGTAACCGGTAAGCCGTCTGCAAGCAACATTAGTAGCTGATGGCCATAGTGAATCTGTCGACTTTTCCGTGGAGTCCTCCTGAACTTCGGGGCTGTCGGAGGCGACCATCGACTCGGTGATATCCGGTGAGGCGAAGCGAAGCTATTAAGACGCTTCCGATCGGCGGGGTTCGGCGTGGGGCATACAGCTGCTGTTGGCCGTTGGAGACTGGAGTAAGCTGGTGCCGCCTGCGATGGAGGTATGATGATCACTCATCAACCTACTGATACCCACCCGACTCAGAGCTCGCTTGGCGCAGGACTTCTGGCTCTCCTGAATGGCCGCGAAAACACCCTTGGCAACCTCCGGCTGGTCACGAGAGCTCATCATGACGCTTACGCCGGTCTTGACGAAACGTACAGAAAGCAGGCCGACACGCACCTGACTGAGGGGGGCCTCCAGGGAGACAGCAGGCAAGTCGGCGCGGGTGAACAGGAAGAATCAGTTCACCTGTGGTGCAGCGTAAAGAAGGCCAGAGAGAAGTCCCGAGTCTTATCCTCGAAGCTTTTTGTCGCCTGATATGCGGAGTACCTGAGAAAGCAAACTAGAATGGGGACTTGAGTGTGAACAGGGAAAACGACCCTCTCAGCCACGAGCACGGCCACGGAGGCGACTGGGTACTTCTCCAATTTCGGGGGGCCCCGGCCGGCCTGGTGGCGCTCGATTGTAACGGCCATCGGCCCGCCTGATGGGAAGTCTGAGCCTGAATCGAAGCGAGAGTCCTACCTCGGGTCAGCAGTGGATGGCGGCCTTCACCGTCATGGGGCATAGAATGGGTAAAACTGGGAGAGAGTGCCCTCTCGGGTGCCTCCACAACGCCGAGAGCTCCCCGGCTTCGGGTCCCAGACGATGAAGTCTTAAACTGTTGTCCACGGGGTACTTTCCCGCGGCTTGCTTCAGTACGAGATGGCCCTGAGTTACGAAGCTGCCGAGGTGGTGTTGACTGTCTCTCTTGTCGATAGCACAACAACGGAAGGGGGGCCACTAGAAACGTCCTCATGCGGCCGTAGGGTTAGCTAATTCTATCATACGCAATCGTACAAGATGGGAAACTTAGACGTCAGCCGCCGTAGCTGCCGGGCAGAGGCATCGACCGAGGCGGAGGGCCACCTCGCCACACAGCGAGGTCAGTAGGGTAGGGACCAGCCCAATTGTACCTGAAAACTGAGCCGTAGTTGGATAAAGCTGAAGCTGGGTGCTCACATTCGGGTGACTCCGGGCTGAGGGTCAACGGTCGGGTAGTAGTAGCAAGGCAATGCTTGGTACTGTTGCTGTGGGGGCGGGTACAGAAGCGAGGGCGGAGGAGGGAGGGGGCCGGGCCCCATGTAGAGGGGGTGTTGCAGAGGAGGATGGAAGTAGGGCTGCTGTCGATGCTGCGACCAAGGGTAACTGACGAGGCCTCCAGCTGACTGGATGGTCGTACGGGCCGGCAGCTGGTACCTCTCGAAGCCAGCGTGATCTCGCAAGGCTTCATCATCGCTGTTGTCACCAAAGTACTTGCTGGGATCGTAGAGGGGCCGGTCCGAGCTTCCTGAGCTGTGCTCCTCGGGAACGTCATCGCCAGTCGTCGGAGTTGCCAGCTTCTCCACGCCCTCACGCCGAGGGCCCACAGGCTTGTCTCGACTGTGGCGCGGTGACTCTACGATCTCCACCTTGCTCATACTGGTGTACCTGCAACCATACACGGCCAAAGGAGTGACCCGTGGGCCGCTCACTTTCTGATGATGTCCTCGATGGAGGAGCTTGCCCTAGACGAGGCGCTGGGGGCCACTGCAGGCGGGCGTGCCGCTGCTTCATGGGTGTTCTGCATGAACATGCGGGATGACGGGAGAGAGTCCTCATGCGCCTGCTGCTGCTGTGACTTGTCGCCGACCGGGCCGTAAGTGAGGGAGAGTCTCGTCTCGGTCGGTTGGAGCGGCTTCGCTTCCAGGCTAGATTCCTTAGCATCGACGAAGGTCACTGCTCGTCGAGAGATTCTGCTGTGCTCAGATTCAGGTCCACAGGACTCCGCTGAATGGCCTAACAGCCGGGCAGGTCTCCGCGAGATCCCCTCACCCTGCCACCGCCACCTTTAGGCGCACGGGATGAGTCCCACGGGTTGATAAGGTCAGCTGCCGCCAGCGAGGCCTCCTCGGTAGCCTCTGCTCCCCTATTAGCCGCCTCGAGACTACTGCGCAGGATGCTCTGACTCCAGCTAGTGTATCTGGCAGTGGCAGCAGGCTGTTCCATAGGGACCATCATGACCACGTACTTCCGTGCAAGCTCAGCGCTGCGCCTCTGCCAGCTCTCGTCCTTGTCTAGGGAAGTCTGGTCCCCGACCAGGCATGCTGCTGATGACTCATCCCGGGCTAGAGCAGCCAGTAGCGATCCACGGGACTTCCTCGCCGTGCTCAAGAGGCTGGAGCGCTGAACCGGCAGCAGCCTCGCCGCAATGGACTCCACTGACGGCCCACCAGCTCAGCCTCCTTTGCTGGTGATGCTAGGCCTATTCTCCGCCTCCTTCCGTTCTGGTGAGCCAGGGGGACTTGGCCGTAGCCCCTACCCGTCTCCCTGATCTTGACTTGGCGCCTCGAGGACGGTTCCTTGACGCTGAATCGGCTGAGCACGAGGCGGCCACTGGAGCGAAGAAATAAGCCAACAAAGCTCACTACAAGACGGTGGAGGTTCCCGTGATTTTGACCGGGCGGGCTGCGAGTCCTTGACTCTTCTCTGCTGCCTCCGCGTCTGTGGTGCAGACCTGCTCCTCTTCCTCGATCCTCCCCCAGCACGCTTTGGCTGAGGCTTCGCTGCAGCAGCAGGCGGCGGGTTAGAGTCGACCCCCAGCTGCAGCGTCGTTCTCGGCGAATGTCGAGCCAACGAAGGCTTCTAGGGCCGTGTTCTTCGCTCGGTGTCGACGGAAATCAACTGGTTGGCGTCTGGAAGTGAGCCGTGAGTTTGAGAGCAACCCGAACAGACGAGCGTCTCCCTTACTTCGTCATGAACACACGCTGGCACACCCTCTCGTGGACTCCGAGCTTATCCTTGGACGCAAACGTCCGGCCACAGTGCGGACACTTGTGGTGCGAGGAAGGCTCCTCGATAGTCGTCTCGGAGTCCAACTGGCCGCTGCTGGTTTGGGGCATCATCGAGAGGAGCGGCCTTCGAGATGCTTTGGGCGAGCGGCCTGAGGGAGGCGGCCATCCCCAGACGAAAACCATCCTTGGAACTTACCGCCCAGGAGGGATCGAGACGGTACTCTACTGAGGGGCCACTTGAGCCGGCCTGTGGTCGGGCGCACCCACCGGTCCCGTAAGAAGGTCCGGGCATCCACTGGGTTGGTCGAGACTAGCGCGGTGTGGAACAGCAGCAGCAGGTGCCGTGGTGGTGGAGTAGGGCTTCTCCTCGACCAGAGGCTCGAGCACGCTGAGGTCCTTGTGAGAAACGTGGTCTATCCGGCTGATAAGGTTGGAGTCGTTGGAGATGGGGTCGCGGACAGAGAGCATCATCGAGGTGCAGTTCATCTCCACCGTGCAGCTGGTCGTGGAATCCCGTGCTGGTACGGCGTGATGGTAGCAGCCCGAGGAGGAGGAGGACCGCCGACTCGCCCAAGCAGCTGCTCGTCGGTCAGTGAGCGGTGGCCGCGTGGCGGAGGTGGTCCCACCGGAGCCAGCAGACGCCTCGTTGGTCGCTGAAACGGACTATCAAGGGCTCCGGAAAGAGGCTGCTACCTGTACTACTCTGCCTCCCTTCAACGCTCGATCTTGATGAGCCGACGCTGGCGAGGAAGGTCTCTATCTCGGCGTCCCAGTCCACAACCTCGGCCTCAGGGATGGCGGTCATGGAGGGCGGTGAAGCCAGGGCGGGTCGCGGAGGGCTGGCCTTCCTGTGCAGCTGTGCGGCCTTGGCGAGGAAGGCGTCAGTGTTCTCTGCGGACGAGGTCGATGGGGACAGCGATGTCGACGGATCTCGAATGACCTGATGGGGTACTCGTACTGCTGCTGTTGGGGGCCAACCTACCATCCCAGAGGAGGAGTCAAGGGAGCGATTCGGCCTGCCGAACCCCCGAGGCCTTGGCAGGAGACTCGACCGCTGGTACCTGAGGGACTCTGTCATCATTGTTGGAGGCTTCAGTAAGAGGAACCTTCTCGGCAGCGGTGACCCGCTCGAACGCTTCCAGGAGGGGGTTGCTAGCTCCTCCCCGCGGCGCCGTAGGGACAGCCGTGGTGGTGGCCGGGGTGACGAGCAGGGGCACTTGAGGGGTCTCATGCACGAATAAGGTCTGGCCCCCGGTGCCCGGTGTTGCCTTGGTCCCTGATTGTTGGGGCTGCTGCTGCTGCTGTGGTAGAGCTAGGGTCGGGCCCGGAACCGACTGAACGACCAGCCGACTACGGAAGGTCTCTGGACCGCTGGTCCTCACGTGTAGTGACATCGGAGTCCGCATGAGGTCCTCCTCTGCCGTGTCCCCCAAGGCTGGAGCATCGAGAGCTGGGAGGGAGTCCAGGGACCCATCGTCAGTCCGTGCTGTGAAGAGCGAGCCAGACCGCATGCGGTGTGTGCCTAGAGCAGGCAAGCGAGCGGCAGTGCTGAGAATTGGCAAGCTACAAGTGAGCATGTGGTTCTGGACATCCGCCCTAGTCCGGAAGGCCTTGCCGCAGCGAGGGCATTCCGTCATCGTCAAACAGTCGAACCTACAATGGCAATCAGCATGGTACAGTGGTAGCCGTGGGCCAGTACTGAGTGAGGTCGTCCTCCCTGTGAGGAGTGGGTTTAGGGACTTGTGGGAGGCGTCCCCGAGTAGATCGTCATCTAAGCCCAGCCAACGTGAACGCTGCACAAGAACGGCCTGGCCTACCCGAGTTTGGATTCGACTCGTAGAGACCAGACGCCCGGGCGATGGGTCGGGGTGCTCGCTCCCGCGGTGCCCTCCTCTGACCAAGCACGCCTCCCATTCAGTAGCTCTTACGAACCCTACGGTCGTTGGGATCCCCACAAGTCAGCTCGACAGCTTGCTCCCCCTTCGGTGACAAGGGCCGCTCCTGGCTGGCCTCCATGGCCGCTGCGAACTCCGCAGTCGACGAGCCCGGCGAGAGTGTCATGAGGGTGTGGTTCCCTCCGCGAGAGACTCTTCTCACGCTCCCGGACCGGGCACTGGACTTCCGGAGCACCCTGCTCGGCGTGACCAGATCGCTGCACGTAAGAGCTGGCTACCGTCCAGGGAGCCCGGGGCGGGGCTGCTGTGTTTTTGGTCATTGCTGGACTGCGGGAAAGTAGGATGATTCGAAACGGACCGCGGCGCTGCCCACCGGTGTCCGCAGGCTCGGAAAGGCATCGCCTGTAGTGTCCCTGTTGTGCCGTACATTGGGTGGGGTATTATCCGCGTCGAAGCCCAGCTTCCGGACTACGGAGTCCGGGGAATCTACGAGAGCATCGTCACCGAATGCCCCCTCCTGATCCCGGCTATACCGTCATTTTCACCGCCTCCGGCCGCCTTTCGAGAGCCCGTCACTGCCGCTACAGCCCTCGTGGTCCTCTGGTTGTTCACTTCCGCTCGTGCTGGACCTAAGACCTCCCGACAGTGACGGCAAGAACCAGTCGAAACGCTCTCGATGGCAATCAACTGCCATCTCAGATCGATCCTAGAGCGCAACTGAGGCACTAATGACCTCCGGCCTACCCGGGAGATGTTCCCATAGCCGTGAACGGGGAAGCCATGAGCACGCTATCATCATCGAACCTGTGACTTGGCCGTCCCGGTGGACTGGTGGTGTTGGCCAGACTGGGGCGTGCAGGAGGGGCTTGATGGGGGTGTGTCGCCAGATTGGGCGCCGTCCACGGCGTTGCACTGCGTATGCCAGTAGTAGTGGCTAACGGCCCTGCATGAGGCACTGGAGTGAAGGACGGCAGTGCCCCTTGGGGTGTGTGCTGCAGCGGCTCTGCCATTTCAAACCAGACTACACTCAGTAGGGTCTTACTACCACCGTCCTTGTGCACTAAGGCAGCCTCGATCCCCTCCATGGTCGAATGGTGGAGGCGGCGCTCACATTTACTACTTCATAACACAACAACGTTCTCAGTAGTGAGTACGACTGGTATAACATCACATGCATGCAATCAACTACAACATTCAAGTGGACTTGTGGCATTTCCCCCCTTCGCGTTGTCCCTAGCCGTCGACAGCTCACTGCCGGCTCCACCGTCGCTGTCTCTGATGGTCTCCAACAGGCTCTTCTCTCCCTCAGTCATGCCAGCAGCCGGCCGCTCCCTAGGTCGGGGTCGGGGCCCAGTTCCCGAGATTACCGAGGAAGCATCACTGCCGCACCCGTCCCGCAGACCGCCGTGGGTGCCCGCGCTCAAGACTCTCCTACTGGGGAGCCTCGGCCGTCCCGCAATAGGGGACTCTTGAGAGAACACCCCGATTCCACTACCAGAGCGGGTGCTGGCCCTGCTGGCTGGTCCAAGCTTAGCCGCGTAATTGTAATGGCTGCCCGAGGCTATGGACGGCGGCTTCTGACTCGGAGTTGTACCCAGGTACGGCTGCTGTTGGTGTGCTGAATGGCCGCCGCTGTGAGAGCTCAGAATGGCGTTGCCAATATTGCGGAAAGATATTAGCATGGCACTTGACACCGCCGTACTGCTGTTGGGCGGCGATGGCGAGGCGGTCACTCAAGGACGAGCCCGTCCCGAGGAGGTAGCGAGCCCTACTGAGTGGACGCGAGGCACCTTCCACCCGGCTGGCCGTAGGATCCCGCTTAGGCAGCCGGTAGAGCCCGGAGAGATCGTCGAAGGTGCTGCTGCCGATCTGCTCCCGAATCAGACGGAGTGCATCCGAAGCGGTGTTCTGAAGGGCTATACCTGAAGGAAAGATTCCCAAGCGTACCACCCAGGGACCACGGGCCGTACCCAAGTCCCTGGTGTCTGCTGCTTCACAGGCGTCCAGGAGCGCAGGGAGAGCATCATCAGTGATCCAGCTCATGAGCACAGAAGCGAAGAATGGCTTTGGGAGTCTATTGATGGCGCGGAGGGTATCGAGGATGATATGCACGCCACAGAGACGATCCTCAGGTCCGCCGTGGCAAGCCGCCTCACAAACCTACAGCAAGGAGACGAGAAGAACTGTAGGACGCACGGGAGTACCGTACCAGCACGGCCTAGGGGCTTCTCACCTTAGAGAGGGCGATGGACCACAACTTTTCCATCTTATGACTGGGTGCTTGATTCGAAGTGCTTCCCAATGACACTCGATCGAGCAGCGTGGAGAATATCTTTTGAACCTGCACGAGGGTGAGAGGTAGGTGAGGTCACTAGGGCTTACCTTCCTCCAAGTGATAGTAGAGACCCCGGCTGCCTTGATGAGAGCTGGTAAAAGCTGACGAGAGGCTAGGTCTACAGTGCCGATGATGTCAAGGTCAGGCCAGTGGTCCAGAAGCCACATGACAACCTAAATTCGGCTGGCGGGCACGGTGGTGAATGGCTGGAACCAACCTCGAGGCTTCCGACCAAGTCCAGCTCGTTGCCGAATGTGTTGAGGTAGGCATTGGAGCGGATGAGGCGAACGGCCATAGCCACCCCGGCCTTCTCGTCAACCCGAGTGTATCCAGCACGAGTGGCGAGGGAGCCGCTGCCTGCAGGGCGGCAATGGTAAAGGCCTTCTTTCGGGCATGCCCACTTACCAGTGTCCTTGGCCCTCGAGGCATACTCGAGAGCATCGTGAACCTCACAGCCGGTGCCCTTCCTCAGCACAGTATTAGGGATCCAAAGGGCTCTGTCTGGGGAAGCATCGGAAGTGTTGAGCATGTCGAAAAACAAACCATGCTAAGCGACTTGGCATTGGCACGATCCACGGAGACGCGTCTTAGTTGAATGGGGAGTTCCTTCATCGAATACGATGAGAATAGCCCGGGAGCTTCCAAAGAATTGGACTGGGGAGCGGCAAATGTGTGGATGCGCTCGAAAAGGTATTTTTAGGCGCGCGACAGAAAATTATAGGAGAAACTCCACTGGTGGGGTTCGAACCGGGACCCCTAAAATGGATCGGTACAGCATTGAAGTAAGTTGTTGATGGGGCCAGCTGTTAGGTAATACTCGCCGTGAACGTCCTCAGGCGTGATGCCTTGTTAGTTTGTAGACACTGTATCATACTCCTAAGTATCAACCGTCCGACACGCTGGTGCTTTCGCGCTTGGTAGCTCTCGGTCGGGCATCACCAGCAGGACCGTAGAAGAGTACAGAGTACTCGTCCGGTGACCGGACTCCGGTCCATCCCGCAGTGTTCACCGGAGAAAAGCTTCTTGCCAAATTCTCGATTTCCAGCAGCTTACCAAACCCCTTCCTGCACTATCCGCGGCGCGGGACAGTTAACCGTGGTGGTGCACTTGCCAAAGCCCATGTGATGCTCTCAGTGCTCTCTCATTCTCCCCCCTTTCCGATCCAGGGAAGGCTATCCACTCTACGAGGCATACCAGGCTAAATTTCGGGCCAGTATCTCCCTAGTAGCGACTACCAGCATCACCGGTGTCCCTAAACGTGTGCTCGCCTCCGTGACGTAGAACGTGACGCGGTGTGGACGATGCTCATCATTCGCTAATCCAGCGTGTGGCAGTGCAGGAATGCTCCTTCAGTTTACCCCTGTCTCATGGCCCCTAAGATCCGCAACCAGAGTGACGACTCCAGGTTTTTCCTTTCCACCGGCCTTGACAATCATGCCGCTAATGGGGTAGGCCGAGACGTGGCTGTGCTTCTTCTGTCGCTTCATTCCTCCTCTACAGTCCCCCGCTCTAGCACCGTGTAAGGCACAGCTGCATCTCCCCGATGGCCGCGTGGACGAGCTGCCCATCCTAGAGGTGTGCTTCGGTCCAGTGCAAGGGCTGGTTCCCATGTGAAGTTTTTAGGGTACTCATGGTGATCAATTCATCGACATCCGTAACCTCAGCGCTCACACCGGCATGTTCGCGTTCGACCCGGGTTTTTCCTGCACAGCCTCATGCTCCAGTGCTATCACCTACATAGACGGTCCCAAAGGTATTTTGCCAAAAGCCAGCATCATCGAGGTTGGATACTCTCCTGTGTTGCCAGGAATATTACTGTACCGAGGGTATGCCGCCGCGGATTTGGCTGAGCACTCCGACTTCTGTGAGGTGTGCTTTCTACTGCTGAATGGCAACCTACCAACCCGCTCGCAGTATAAAAAGTGAGCTCCCTAGTTGCCTCGCTCCCCTTCTTATCTTGACCATTTCTTGCTCAGATTCGACGCTTCTATGAAAGGGCATATGATGGTTCATGAGAAGTTCAAGGAGTTTTACGGCGGCTTTCAGGTAGAGTGATGAGTGCACTCGGTTTGGAGCCGCCTCTTCAGTCCTCGGCCCATCCGATGGCTATCATGGTGGCTGTAGTGGGAGCGATGTCCGCCTTCTACCACGATAAACTAGACTGGAAGAACCCCGCCCATCGGGACATGGTGGCGCTACGTATCGTTGGGAAGATGCCTACTCTAGCGGCCATGGCATACAAGACAGCTATTGGACAGCCCATAGTTTACCCCAAGAAGAAATACACAGTGGCCGAGAACTTCCTTCACATGATGTTCTCAACTCCTATGGAAGAGTAGGTGGTTGACTTAGCCTTGGGGTGCGCGCTGGCCACGGTTAGCGCAGGTACGAGGTCAATCCTGTCTTCGCTAAGGCAATCGACAAGTTCCTGATTTTGCATGCCGATCATGAGCAGAATGCCTCTACGGCTACGGTAATAGCGCAGTGGTACAGCGTTCGGGCTTTAGGTGCAGCATTTTAATCCTGCGCAGGTTCGAATCGCGGGATCGTCACAAGCCAATCCCTATGCATGCGTCGCGGCTGGCATTGCTTCTCTCTGGGGACCGGCTCACGGTGGAGCGAACGAGGCCGTTATTGATATGCTGGATAAAATCGGCAAAATCGAGAACATTCCTCAGTTCCTCGCGGACGTGAAGGCGAAGAAGGACGGCGTTCGACTCATGGGCTTCGGCCACCGCGTGTACAAGAACTTCGACCCTCGTGCCATCTTCATGAAGAAGCTTACTGGTGAAGTACTTGAGGCCTGCGGTTACCGTGACGACCCTCAGTTGATGCTGGCCGTTGCTCTGGAAGAGGCAGCTCTGAAGGACCCTTACTTCACAGAGAGGAAGCTGTATCCTAACGTTGATTTTTATTCTGGTATAATGCTGAGGGCTATCGGATTCCCAGTGAGTATGTACACGGTGCTGTTCGCCATGGCCCGATCTATAGGGTGGATCACCCAGTGGAGGGAGATGATCTCTGAGGGTCAGCTCAGAATAGGAAGACCGCGACAGATTTATGTTGGCAGTCGGATGAGGGAGTACATGCGTGACAAGGAAGACCCGGACCACCCTGACTCGGCTAGCGAGGCGTCCCTCGAAGGAGAGGTGGCCTTTGATATTGACAAGTACGTAGAATTGAAAACTTTTGGAGAATTTACCAGCCCTCGGGAAAGGAGTTGACAGCCGTCACTCGGCGATTTATCTTTTTTTCTGGTCACAGTGACAGTGGGACTTTGACAAGCAGGAGTACCACGGCGACCGGTCCATTTTCCTTTTTATAGTACCTTTTCACGTTGCTTTTCGAGTTGCGTGTGGCAGGAGAACGCCGCTCGCCGCCGCGCGTGAATCTTACTCTGGTCAAGAAAAGACCATTTTTCGTTGGTAAACTCAGTCAGAGCCGTACAGGGCTCCTCGCTTTGTTATTACGCCTTAGTTATTAATCTTCAGATTGAATGAGATCATCCGTGGGTCGAGTTGGTAAGGCAGGAGCGACTCTCAGTCAGGGCTTACATGCTGCTGTGAATGGCACTTTGATCGTTTCCACTCATTGTTGTTGCGTGGGAGGCTTTCAATCAGCAACACTGACACGCGAATGGAGGCCCACCGAGTAGTTGCGCGTCTTGTCGTCATGCCGACTTCGGAGGATGGCTCCCCATCTCAATCTCCACGGCCTCAGCCACGTGGAGAAGAAGATCAAATCGAGACTCCTCCCGAGGAGAAAGAAGACCGCGAGGAGCGTCGTCGTGATGTAGAAAGCGATGGCGAGGGACGTCGTCGTGATGTAGAAGGCGATCGTGAGGAGCGTCGTCGTAGCGAGGAAGGCCGTCGTGAGGAGCGTCGTCGTAGCGAGGAAGGCCGTCGTGAGGAGCGTCGTCCTGACGAGGAAGGCCGTCGTGAGGAGCGTCGTCCTGACGAGGAAGGCCGTCGTGAGGAGCGTCGTCGTAGCGAGGAAGATGATCATGCGGAACATCATCGTCGCGAGGGCGGTCGTGAAGAGCATCGTCGCGAGGAAGATGAAGCTCGTGAAGTGCGGCGCCGTGAGAGGGAGGACGATCGTGAGATACGACGTCGTGATGCAGAAGGAGATGATCATGAGCGGCGTCGTGATAGAGATGATGATCGTGAGATCCGCCGTCGTGATGTTGAGGGTGATCGCCATCACCAACAGCCCCGGCATCGTCGAAGAGGCTCTGCTAGTCGCTCCCGGTCGCGTAGTCGTCCGAGGCGTTCGAGGAGGGAAAGTAGTCGGTCGCCTCCGCCCTCTCATGGTCGTCGGACAAGGCGGTCCAAGGATGAAGAGGAGTATCTTAGGTCGCAGAAGAGGGGTAAAGAGGAGGATTCCCGAAGGGAGCATCAGCACCAGAGTCGGTCCCGAGCCTCGCGAACCGTGCTGATAGCACAATTGGGTATGGACGTTACGGACCGTACGGTGTATCTGATCATGAGCAAGATGGCTGGCAAGGTGAGGGACGTCCAGATCATCAGAGATGGCCGCTCCCAGAGGTCCAAGGGCATCGCTTACGTAGAGTTCGAGGAGCAGGAAAGCGCTATGAAGGCCCTCGGGATAGAGCCTACCTCCTTGTGGACGAAGTTGGGGCATGGGGCGAATATCCAGCCGAGCCAGGCTGAGAAGAATCTTAACTCAACCCAGGCAGTCATCAACCCATCTGGGGAGAGAGTGAACGAGTGCCGGTAGGCCGTTTTGTTGCATCGGACTGCCCGTTCATCTGCCCCACTCAGACTGTATGTTGGTGGAAGCGCTAATCTCGTGGCCGATCTCAGCGAGGATGACCTGCGAGCTCTCTTCCAGCCATTCGGTAGTACCGTTTATGAGTCTTTCATTGCCAAGGACTGTGTGGTGCAGGTCCACTTGACTTCGTCGATCGCCACCCTCGAAACCAGGGTGAAGGTGGCACCTACGCCTTCGTCCAGTACGGCGACCCGGACCATGCTAGGAGCGCCCTCAAGGGGCTCAGTGGTAAGAGTTCCCCTGCACAAGGCTTTTCGATGATGCGATTCCTTCAGGGATGATGATTGGAGGCAAGGAGTTGAAGGTGGGCATGGCGACGTCGGCAGCGACAGCAGGAGTCACGTAATGGGGAG
The DNA here is from genome assembly GCA_013115135.1 of Perkinsus olseni. Lineage (NCBI taxonomy): Eukaryota > Perkinsozoa > Perkinsida > Perkinsidae > Perkinsus > Perkinsus olseni. The sequence goes on along the minus strand of JABANP010000281.1, from coordinate 17,121 downwards.
GGGGCCGTGAGGACGGCGAGCAGCTATCGGTGGGCATCAGGTCATCGGCGGTCATGGGACCTAACACCGATCTTGATTTGGTCGAGGATAACGACGAGGGCCCTTCCACGCATACCGGTTTGCTCAAAGACAATCTCTCTCGAGCCCGGCTCATGCGTGCCATGGTCCGAGAGCCTATCACAGAGGGCAGCTCCCTCTTGATGAAGTCCGGCTACGAGACTCCCGGCATCCAACTTGGCTTCCGCAGCCTCGGGGGCTGCTACGGGCACTGGCAGTCGAGTGTTGATACTACGGAATCTTTGGGCTGCGGGGGACCAGCTCATGCATGAAGGGGGTCCGGAGAAGTTCTTCAAGGAGATCACAGACGATGTCAAGTAAGGCTGGTCGGTATGCTTTAGGTTGGTTACTTATTCCTGCCCGTCGCCAGATCCGAGGCGAACCGCTTCGGCACGATAGTCGGGTGCTGGCTTGACGAGGCCTCGGAGAATGGAGATTGCTGGTTGAAGTTCACGACCGGATCAGCAGCCGCTAAGTGCGCCCTAGGCCTCAATAGACGATGGTTTGCAGGGAGACAGCTGGTAGGAACTGGGCAGTAGAACGACTCCCATTGAGCCTCTAGGCCTCCGCTGCAGGACTTTGACTGCGCACATATCCGTTCGTCTCCGCTATCATGCATTCAGTGGGGATTGAGCCCACAGAGGCGCTTTTCTTGTCGTTTCCAATGCGGCCAGTGAATTCGGCACCGCTCGGGCTCGGGTTGCTTCTTTCTGCAGTAGAGAGCATCACGTCTTCTCTGCTCCTCTTCTAAGGACTGTCATCGTTCCACGGTCGCCGCAGTTGTACTTCTCGTCAGGTGGCTGTTGTGGTATCGGAAGACAAGTGGGACACAGGCCTCTGAGATTCACGGAGGCCACAACGATTATCGGACTCGTCAAACTACACTGTATAAAATATCATCTCGGGGCGCTTTGTGGCTTGCGTATCAGGGAAGGGCTCTGTTCGCCGCTCGATACAGACTCGCCCTTTCAGTCTTCCATGAAGGATTGATTCTTTTCCATGCCTCCTCGTCATCCCCTTAAGGGCCTCGTGTCAGCAGCCCCCGTCTTGAGGAGAGCACCAAGCTGAATGCCTCGTTGATCGTTATTAAAGCCGGAGAGTTTGTGCTAGTGGTCAATTCACAACCTGGGGTGCTTCTTTGGTCCGTAGGAATCGAGATGAATTGCCGTCTGTTATACAAGGTAGTACTGGACTAGGGCGTTATCTCTGCGGCTTCTTTTCGAGCCCTTCCTCTGATGTCACCGCCTGGCTCTCCGATGTCGGGTGTGATGGGCTCACCTTTATTAGAAGCCACATATTCACGCTTTCGGGACGGAGACGAAACCATGGAGCGGTCCCTTAGCGGAGGCAAAAGGCTGCGTGGCTTCTTCGAGGCTGAGGCGAGACCAGCAAAAATGGTAAGAAGACTTCGACTCGAGGAGGAGAGAGTAGGGAGGAAGAGAAAGCGGACTGATGGGGCTAGTAGGGGCCCGGTATTGCCCCCGATGGTCAGGAGGCGCCTGGGTTCGCCCATGGGGAAGAGGAGCGCCACTGGTGGTGATGGTAACGAGGCTTCGAGCAAGCATAGGCGCGTGGACCTCGGCCTGAGGGATGATGATGGTCCGAGTGGCGGCGGTGATGATGGGAAGCGGCAAGGAGTGAAGTCGCCGTTGATGGTGGAGTTGGAGAGGATAGAGAGGTTGCCTAGGTCGGCTACTCCAATGCAAGTACTCGGCCTACCGAGACTACCGAGTAATGTTGGGGAGGTGAAGAAGAAGCTCCGAGCACTTAGTAAAGTAGTGCACCCCGATAAGACCGCCAATGAGAAGCATCTGAGGGGTAGGGCTGGGGCTGCCTTCCAACGCATAAACTCCGCGGCACAGGAGGCTATAAAGCTCCTTGAAGAGGCCACCACAGCACCACCGGGAAGAGTTCAAGAGTTGACTTATCGAATGGAAGGGGAGGTATTGGTGGTCCAATGGCGGCCACCGACTGATGTCAATAAGAGGACGGTGAGCTCTTATCGAGTGGTTGCCTCTGCCCCCGGTACCACTCCAATCGAGCAAGGTGTTGTTAATGCCCAGGGATCTACTACTGATGATGGCTGGGTGGAATGTGCTATATCCTCCCAAGGGCGGAGGGGTAATGATACCCTATTCTTAAGACAACAGTTTCAAGTAACGGTTAATGCCACCAATCCCAGTGGTCAAGGACCCACTGCCCTACTGCATGTATCCCTCAATCCAAGGCCTCCCCGTATGTGAGGATATACTACCCAATGAGCAGACACTGTCAAGCCAAGGCGGACACGACTCCCCTTCCCATTCGCCTCATCAGCCGGACTGGAGGATACCACAAGTGACGGAGAGGTAGGCTCGTCTCCTTCATACCGTTTTAGCGTGTTCCCTTGTCTCTAGGTGGCGGGCCAAGGCCCGAGTGCTTCAAGACACGCGAATGTATGCTGCTACCACGCGGATCCTCTCGTTGTGTTCAATGGAATCGCCGCTACCTCCCAGTCTCTATTTTTATCCATGCCCATATTCGGCCGTCCCTCGAGAAGGTCTCAAACTCCGAGAAGGCTCGTCGTCGGTGATGGCAGAACTGGTGCCTCGAGGCAGCAGCAGCAAGGAATGCTAGAGCCGTTCCCTGCGAAGGTTTACCACCCGCCATCGGAGGTAATCTAGGAAGGCTCAGCTGTTTTGCAGCGTGTGTTTTCTGTAGTCGGAGGAGGAGGAGGAGCGTGAGGGAAGGCAGCCGTCCTCCTCGGCGGAATCCATCTCCCCAATATCCGACAAGACAGATGGCGTCTATCGCAGAAGAACTACTGTTGACAACGCCATCCATATGAGCGTCCCGCTGCACTACAACAGTATGCCTTGGACGCCGGAAAGGCCGCCTAGCGCCGACGTCAAGCCCTTCCCGCAGTCAAAGGACCACTGGCGGACCCCTGGTAGCTCTGAGTGGATTCACTTTCGTCCCTCCCTGGGCTGCCGTGTTCAGCCACTACCGCTTCGAGCCCTAGTGGCGTGGCTCTGATCTCTAGTGCTAGTATGGCCTATGAGACCCGTATGGAGGTGATACCAGGCTGCTGCGAGGCTGCGGTGGGGAAGTCGAGGTGCAGCAGGTCACGGGCCCTCGCCAACCTCGGCTCTCTCCATTGGGCGTCATAAGACCACCGTTTCCAGCCCTGCAGCGAGAGAGCTTCCGTCGTTTGCCGACGGGGGAGTCCTCGTATAGCCCTCTGGGCTACGACACTCAGGACGAGTCACAGGACTATAGCCCAGCCAATGTGGACCCCCAGTGGATACCCTTGGGGGCCGCCGTCGCCAGCGGCCATCTCCCACCTCCAGACGATGTAGTGGAGAGCAGGTACGCCAGCATCCTGCAGACGCTGCTCTGTGGGATACCAGCACAGTTACCGAAGACCCGTTTCCGTCGTGGACCGGGCCTGTCAGACGGAAGGGGTGGAATCACAGCATCTCTGCTGCCGTCGACTCACTCGCGACAGCTGGGTCCAGACGACGCCCGTGGAGCCCACGGTGCCAGTGCCTTCAGTTAGGGAACCACCGTTGCCGGCAGCCAGGCCTATAGAACCTCGTCAGGGTCGGGTGATCAGGTAGAAATCCTGCCGTCCTCGCCTTGCCATTGTCGGTCAGGATAACCAACACGTTCCGTCGAGGTGACACTAGGATCTACAGGAGCACTCCCTTGCCCCCGTCGATGCCTAGGGCCGACCCTGGCAGGTAGGCTCAGCGAAGTTGTTGCAGTGGGCATTCGATCCCTGCTGTGCCGTACCAGAACGAGAGTCGTCCGCCTATCATCTCCTCCAACACGGATGGTGAATGCTCCTCCGCCTTTGGTGCCTCCCAGAGCACCACTCGGTCATGCTCCCAACACCTTCTGGTCCTCCACACCATTATCGACACCCCTGCCGAGGGGTAGAGGGTCCTCTGTCCGCCTGCCAGCAGGGCCCTCCTCTCGGGCACTCCCACCTGATGCTCTCACAGCATGTCTATCGCCCTACCTGACTAACACTCTCCTCCCAGTATAAAGTTTGAAGTTGGCGATAGTCCCGTCTTGAAAGCGGGGCTAGTTCCTTGGCTCTGTGGGTATCATCCGGGAGCACCTCCCATGACACTGCATGCATCAGTATTCCTCCCGCTTTGTGCTGCTACCCCATTATGAAGTTCCATTTCTCTGTATCTTGGCAAGGGATTGTTGGGTTGGCACTTCCCAATGGACGGGCCCCGCCATTCACCCCTTCAGTCCTCTCGTCATCAGTCATTCTGGGAACCATCATTCTGGTTCTGGATAATGGTAAATGGGCCTCGTAGTGGATTGGGGTGGCATCTCGCTCCTGCTGCTCCGTTATGGGTTTGTTGTTCCTCAGTGTTGAAGCGGCGGTTGCTGCTGCTATGTCCAGTCATGCTCGCCGTAGTTCGGGGAGGCAGACACCGGTCCCGATGGACATCAGCCCCCCTCCTACCCGACGAAAGAGCGCACGCCTCTCTCCTTTAGACCATAACAAGTCCACCACTCTGCTGCAGATTCCTCGCCTCAAAGGCCTCAGCCGCTGCCATAGCCAGCCCGTCATTCCTAGTGTAGGGCGACTAGTGTTGAAGCCGGCGAAGAGGAGGAGGGATTCGGTGGAAGATCGACAACAACAGCAGGAGGCAGGGCCAGCATCCGGGCCCCGGCCCAGGAAGCTCAGGAGGTCGGTTGTCTTGAAGACTCGCCGCAATCCAGTTAAAGTGGCTGCAAGTACTTCTGGGAAGAAGCGCGGCCGCAAGTCGATGGGAGCTCAGGACACGAGGACCCCGGTGGGCTCGCCGGCGGTAAGACGAAGACTGCTGCCTTCCACTAGTGGCAAGAGATCACGTCGAGGCAGCCTGGCGCCGCAGCCAACTCCTGAGGTCTCTCCAAAGGCCCGGCGACGGGTCCCGCCGACCTCTTCTGGGCGAAAGAGGTCTCTGAAGGGGAGCGACCTGCCCAAACCTTCTCCGTCTGCCTCGCCACCGTCAAGGAGGAGGCTCGTCCCTCCTACTGCTGGTAAAAGGTCGCTGAAAGGGACCGGCTCTCAACAACGACTGTCGTCGCCTAGGAAAAGGCGCAAGTCCGGTCCGGGGCCTGAGAGGAAGCCCTCCCCACCCCCTGCTGGTAGCGGCGCTCGAGGGTCCACGGGAGGCGGTATAGCCAGGATGACGATTAAGATGCTGAAGGAGGAGTTGACCAAGGAGGGGATTGACTTCTCTCGATGTGTCGAGAAGTCGGAGTTGGTTGAGAAGTTGAAGCAAGCTCGGCAGGCCGGCGCTTCTCGCCGGAAACAGGCCTCTGCTCGGGGCTCCCCAGCTGCCCCCAAGGCTCAGGAGCTCCGTCCCCCTCGTCGGTCGCTAAGACTCAGTCAGGCGGCGGCGCTGTCACAACCGAAGGCGGTGTTGAAGTCACCATTGATGGTGGAGTTGGAGAGGATAGAGAGGTTGCCTAGGTCGGCTACTCCAATGCAAGTACTCGGCCTACCGAGACTACCGAGTAATGTTGGGGAGGTGAAGAAGAAGCTCCGAGCACTTAGTAAAGTAGTGCACCCCGATAAGACCGCCAATGAGAAGCATCTGAGGGGTAGGGCTGGGGCTGCCTTCCAACGGATAAACTCCGCGGCACAGGAGGCTATAAAGCTCCTTGAAGAGGCCACCACAGCCCCACCGGGAAGAGTTCAAGAGTTGACTTATCGAATGGAAGGGGAGGTATTGGTAGTCCAATGGCGGCCACCGGCTGATGTCAATAAGAGGACGGTGAGCTCTTATCGAGTGGTTGCCTCTGCCCCCGGTACCACTCCAATCGAGCAAGGTGTTGTTAATGCCCAAGGATCTACTACTGATGATGGCTGGGTGGAATGTGCTATATCCTCCCAAGGGCGGAGGGGTAATGATACCCTTATTCTTAAGACAACAGTTTCAAGTAACGGTTAATGCCACCAATCCCAGTGGTCAAGGACCCACTGCCCTACTGCATGTATCCCTCAATCGAAGGCCGCCCAGCAGAATCCCCCCTCCTCCCCTAGAGGGACTGAGACGGGGCAACACTGGCAGTACCGCCACGGCGAGGACCCATGGCCTTGGAGGACTCCGACGCCATAATACTGTATTCTGAGGCCACGTTAATCTGCAGCTACAATAGTTAACCTACCTCTGACAATGTAACACTATCATTGACGTTTGCACCAACACTCTGCGGCCCTTGCGCTCGGAGTCAATCACGGGAGTGGTCAGTTCGGTATTCCTCGCGTTGTGATGGATATGTTCCCTGCGATCGTCCAGCTCCGCACTATCGCCTGGCTGCCCTGGGCTTTGGCTGGTGCCATGACCCTCATCGCCGTCGCGGGTTTCCTCTTCGCCACTTCCAGTGTGGGGAAGGAGAGTCCCCAGCCCCTCGCTGTGAGACGTAGTGCTCGCTTGAGAGAGCGCAAGGTGGGAAGAGAACCTGTCTTCATCGTTGGGGGGCCTATTATGCTGTGTTTCCTTCAGGAACTCAGCGGTGACTACGCCGTCCCCGAGGAGAACTCAACTGGCACCAGTACTACCCTGTCGTACTCCCACTCCTCCTTCGGGCATCCCTGCTCAGGTGGCAAGAGGACTGCGGCCTATTACGTCGTCATGACCATCCTTCTGTCGATATTCATGGCGGTGAGAGAGATCCGCCTCTAATGCATCTGCTACTGTTGCCAACCCATGCGCTCCTTCAGCTGTCCATCCTCCTTCTTCTGGTGACCTCCCCTGAGCTGACGGCCTTCCTCAATCCCTACGTGCAGTACCTCGCGGCCAAGCTTGCTCCACTCTCCCCCTTCGAGACGGCCGCGGAACTGTGAAGAATTAGCGCATGCCTTGATAGACTTGTCCTCATGGGTTTTTCGTTGGCGCGGGTTGCTGGAATAGTTCCACGTCGAACAGAAGGGGTCCTCTGTCCGCCTGCCAGCAGGGCCTGCTCCTCTCGGGCACTCCCACCTGATGCTCTCGCAGCATGTCTACCGCCCTACCTGACTAACACTCTCCTCCCAGTATAAAGTTTGAAGTTGACGATAGTCCCGTCTTGAGAGCGGGGCTAGTTCCTTGGCTCTGTGGGTTCATCCGGAATCACCTCCCATGACACTGCATGCATCACTGCTTTCTGTTGTTTTCCCTCTCTTCCCATGGACTTGTTCTCGTTCGCCGTGTCGGGGTTCAAGGCGGTCCAGACCGTCCACTCCTGCTACACCAAGGCTAAGGAGCTGCACACCTTGGCCACTAAGGACATTGCGGTCAATGTGGACAAGCTGGCTGCTGCTCTGCAGTGCTTACAGGCTCCCCTACGGCTAGCACAGGTCGGTCAGTGTTAGTACCATTCTCCCTATACGCCCCTGTAGTTGCTACATACCAGGATGCCCACGAGTGAGGTTGTTAGTGCAGCGGTCGGGTTGGCTCGCCAGGCGCTGCATGAAGCTGAGGAGCTGATCGACACTCTCATGGTAAGCCTCAGCTTCTGGCTGCTCTCTTCTTGACCGCCGGGCCGCTACTTGGTTGGCCCGAGGATTACCCTGGTTGTTCACAACTGTCCCCGTCTCCTCAGTCACTCGAGTGTAACGACGGTGACACTAATGATGCGTCACCCAAGGAAGAGGTTGGTGTTGGCGTAATCGGAGCGGAGGAGCAGGCACGGCGGCTGAGGGATGTCATATCGGATGTAAGCAGCGATCTAAGATGCGCCCAAGGGACTCGGCTTGGTAGGTGTCCTTAGCAGCGCAGATGCTCACGCTCAGCCTCACGGCAGTTCGGAGTGCATTACCGACCTCAGATGGGATGGAGACCATCATAGGCCGCTGGGACTTCGACCAGCTGGCGTAGGTCCAAGGAGGCCGCTGCCGGGCCTCAACGCCGGAGTGCCTGCCAGGTTCTCAGAGGCCCTTACTGTGATGAGGCAGCTGGACATGGGGCGAGTGTCAAGTCGCGGGGTGCTGCTGGCTACTGGTCAGCTTTGGAAGTGGCGACCAGGAGCATCAACGGCTACTAAGTCAGTCGCCGAGATGCCGCATCTTCATTATGAAAATGCTCACTCAGACACAAGCTCCTCCTAGAGCCGCAGTTCTTCTGCTTTGCTCGCCTAGCATTGGCCGACAAGGACGACACGCTGGTTTCTCTCGTCCTCACGCCAGTGGAAGATTCTACTGAACCGGCTGACGGGGCAGATACGGTCCAAGTGGTGAGTAAACAACAACAACGGAAAAGCTCATAGTTGTCCTGACCAGGTGATCACTGAGGACGGCCTCCACGACTTCCGTATACGTCTCCCTGATGTTTCCTCCGGAGCCCTGTCACTGCTAGCCACTGCCGACAACACCACTGATGATGTCCTCGAGCGATCCTTGTGCTTCATGTGGACTGATGAGGAGAGTAGACCGGCCACTGCCTTCCCACTTCTGGGAGCGTTTGTTGCAGATACATGCCGCTACGCCTTCGAGTTTGAGTGTTGCGGCTCGGCCAAGATGACGGCGGAAGTGTTCGAGATGGTCCTCTACCTGTCGATGGCCCGCAACTCCATGGAGCATCCTGATCTGGGCATAGACCAATGGGAGGAGGAGGAGCTCCGCACCTTCGTTGTGGATCGGTTGAAAGTTTGAAGCCCCACCGGGCCGTAATCGGCGAGGCAGCCTCCTGCCGGCAGTGACCCCGCTAAGTAGAGTTTCTCATCGTGTGGTATGACCGTGGCTAGCGTATTGTAAATCCAGAGGGTGTGAGTAGCTGCGGGCGACGCCTACTGAAGGCCAGCCCTTAGAACTCTCTGAGCATCGAACATCGCCTTAGTAAAGTTACGAATGGTGCGGTATTCAGATTTTCGAGAAGAGTACTTCTCGTTGATATGACATCCTCTATGGATTCGCTGAGCATCAACCTCCTAGTGGGAGGGGCAGCTGCTCCCGTCTTCGTCCACGAGTCTGTACTGGCCTACCGTGTCGGCAACGTTCTCTGCGTGTGGGATACTGAGACCGAAGAATGCTCGTACTGCCGCATGCCACCGGAGCAGGACGGCCCCCAGCAGCTCCTTGGCTCTCACTCTGGACGGCTCATCCTAGCGAGCAAAGCTCTAGACGGTGCCGCAAAGGTGAGGAAGTGCACTGCCGGAAACCACGGAGCGAGGTGGTCACTATAGGTCATGATCTATCCTATCGGACCCAAAGGTCTCGAAGCCGCGACTGAAATTACAGTAGCCGTTGGTAAGGCTTGCACTGGCCTCACCGCCGTGGCATTGTCTTCATGTGCGCCGAGGCTGTTCGCCCTCGCCGGCACGCCTGGGCAGCAGCATTTGGCGGTTTACAGCACAGAGACTCGCGAGGTGATTCCCTTGTGCTGGTTCGTTGGCGGTGTACTCACTATGATAGGCTCTTCCTGGACTAGAGTGGGTCCAGCTACCCTCCGGATGCCCTTCTCAAAGATTCACTCGAATTCTACCGTACCCGAAGTGAGGGTGAATTGATGCCGACTGTGCAGTGAGCTGTTCTGGTCAGACACAAGGACCTCCAGGCTGTTATCGGAGATCAGGAAGTTGTGGTGGCTTCCTTGGAAAAAACGTACAGTTCCCGATCTCGCGGCTAGAGCGGCGTCATGCTTGAGATGATCGACAGGTACGAGACTTTTCTGGTCACCAAGTACGCGAGTGACACCATCACCGACTTGTTGAACACCGTGGGCAAAGCTCCGTGGGCTCTGTCAGCAGCTGCTTGGTGCCCTACAGTAAGTACAGGTCGGCTATCTCCCTCGGGGGCGACCGCGCTGCTCAGGGGCATTTGCTGGTGGCCACATCGACCGGCCTGCTACTTTGTCTCTCAATAGAACAGCGTAAAGATCCGCTGACTGAGGAGGAGTCTCGTCGACGGGCTGGGAGTGACTACGAGCTGCTATCGGTGCACTTCGCTATTGGCATGGAGGCTCTAGGGCCGATACGGCACATGTTCTTCTGTGGGGATAAGACGCTTATCACTGTGCACACCAGCAACCAAATCAACTTCTGGGCATTTCATAAGGACCGCATACCCGAACCGCTGCATTCCGATCAACTTGAGGCGCAATTGCAGAGCAACGGGGCGACTCAGCGGGCCCTGGTACTGGTGAGAACGTCTTCTCTGTCTGAGGACACGGGGCACGAGGGTGTGCTAAAATGGGTAGTCTCATCGCCAGAAGGTCAAACGCTTTGGGTTTGCACCGATGGCGGTCGGCTTTGGTCGGCTAATATGACTGAGCAGTGCCGCATGATAGCGGAGGAAGTTGACCGGGCCCAAGGGGATGACGACGCAGTTCACGAAGTTGAGAAGGTCGGTGTTAGAGCATCGACCATCGCCAAGTCGGGTGCTGTTATTCAGGTCCCTATCCCTGGTTTGGCCTATCATGGGTCCACCCATTGTGGCGCCTTGGACTGCATCACCGACATCAAGGTCCTCCCCGGCCGGGAAGAGCACCCCACCCTCTATCTTGTTGCGATGTCCAGCGGAGCTCTCAGTGTCTTCGGGGCGAAGACAGACGGCCTCCCGCAGATGATGTACCTTCAAGCCAGTCATGCGCCCATCAATTGCCTCGCGGTATCGCCCAGCAGCCGCCTAGTAGTTGTAGGAAGCGAGAATGGTGTCGTCCAGACCATCGACCTGCGCGATAGTGCCATGAAAGTCTTGGACGTCTCCCGAGGCCTCGAGAGTTCTGCGATAAAGCTCGGCGATGGCCCAGTGGTCGATATTAGCGTCACGAAGACTTGCCGGTGGCCGGGAGGTTTGTTATGCGCATATGATGAGCGGGGATGTATTCCTCCTCACCCTCCGCGAGAAGGCCGGCCTCCTTAGTGTCGTCTCCCACGTAAGCAAGGTAGCCGCCTACGTGGACGCTGTTGGTGACCAGGAGGTGTGTGCAGTATGCTGGTGTGGCTCTCGACTAGCAGTCGCGATAACTAACGGTCGCGACTCGGCTGTTGTAACGGTGTCCTTCGACCTTGATCGGATGGTTGGGGGCCTCCTTGACTCCGAGTAAGCTCGAAGTTGCAACGCAGGAGCTCCCCAGCAGTTCCAAGGTTACCGCAATGATGTCCTGTGGGGACGGCCTGATCCTCGCCACCATCGCCGGGGAGAAGTAGCACTGTACTCCCTACCCTCTGACCTGTCCAGCAATGCCAATGAGTTGCCACTGGTGAAGGTACTCCACCAGGGTGATCGTCCGATCTGCAGGCTCTCAATGGATGGTGATGAGATCGCTGCAGCAGCATCAGACGGCACACTGTACGTCCTTTCCCTCCGCAATAGCCACCCGTCGACGGTCGAGCATCTTCATACGACTCACGGTTGTGTCACAGCCGTCGCTGTTTCTGATGGGACCGTGGCCTCGGGCAGAGGGAACGGCGGTATGTTTATTTGGCAAGTACCGCAGCCCGGCACTGTGGTGGCGCCTTCCGCTGAGTTCACGAGGTTGCCCGAACGCCTGGAGGAGACATCCCCGGACAACGGGCAGCAGGAAGTCATCAACGACGATGAGTTGGTGGTGTGGAGCCTAGAGGAGCACAAGAGAAAAAATGGAAGATGCCGCCGCAGTGCGGAGGAGCTTGGACGGCCGGGAGGCTCAGAGGATCCAGCTGGTCCAGGATGTGCAGAGGGAGGTGGCACAGCTACGCGCGAGGCTGAAGTCGATCATCGAGAGCAACCAGTCCGGACCGGAGGAGGAGATGCTTCAGAGGGACGAGTTCTGCATAGACCTGGGAAGCACGCCAAGAGGTCGCTGAGGAGTGCGAGCGCAGATCACGTGAACTCAGAGAAAAACTGAAGGTGGGCAGTTCGGCCCTTCAGACGTGGGCAGAGAACACGGATTTGGGTCATTGGCTGTTCCGTAGGAGGAGATAGCGTCGAGGGCAGTCATCCGAGACCGCCTGGTGAAGGACTTCTGGGACCCGATGGAGGTCCATATGGCACGGCTGCACTCTATCGAGGAGGGTAGAAGTTTGAGCGTGGCCAACTATCCCTTCCGCTCGGGTACTGCTGCTCCGGATAGCTCCAACCCCCTGCTGAAGAAGCTCAGAGTAGTACCATCACAGAGGTTCCCAGTGATGATCCTGTCACGCGTTCAGGTGCTGCGAGACGTCCAGGCTCGGGAGTCCGTCTGGCTCACCGACGTCGCATGTGGATGCTCTCTTCCAGTCGAGGACGACGCTCTGAACCCGATCAACATCTGTGGAGGTCAGGAGGACTATCTGATCAACTGGGGGAGGTGCCGCTGGGAGCTGCCCCAGCCGATATCCGGTACGCTCCTTTCGCCCAGCCGCCTGTGATGGGCTTCTATCCAGGGACTGCTGAATCCACCAAGGCAGCCGAGGACGCCGTGAGGGCTCCAGAAGCGGGAGCTCAGGCCGGTGGGTTGGTCTGCGGCCGATTGTTGCCTCTTCAGCGCGTCGCACCTCAGATGCCCCGGCTATGGAGAGGACCGCAAGCTCCTTCGGAGGATACATCTCTGCTGATCCGGGACTCGCGTACCCGTGCTTCCCTGCCGCAGACACGACCAGCGTGGATTTCCTCTACGACCCGACGGAGCTGGTCAGCAGCCCTCGGAGGAGGTACTATCGCGCAAACATCAGGGCACCTTGGGACCTCGAAGTCCCGATAAATCGGTATTAGACGGTTACTCATAGCGATGCTCGGTATTATGCTGATAACATGCTTATAAAACAAGTTTTTGAAATACCAACTTATCCGGCCACCGTTCTCCGAGCCATCCGAGGACTCGAGGAACAATGATCCTTGCCCTGCGTCCCACCGACAAGCGTCTACTGTGCGCTCATTCCATTCTTCAGGATCCAAGTCAACCTCCTTAATGAGATGTGCATGGATTACAAGAGGGCTTTTAATACAGTGTTCGATCGAGCGAAGGTCGAGAAGACGAAGGCGGTCGAGGTAGAGTTTGCCACCCCTGTCAAGTCTGTGCAGGCGCAGGGGGCGTCCTCACGTGGTAGCACATCTCGGAACGAGTCCATCGCATTCACGCGATCCTTAAGGAGTTGAAGTCGGAGGAGAGTCCTCCCGTAGATCCTGCTGCCCGCGAGTTGCCGACTGGAGAGGTGATGGTCGCCGGTCAAGCTCGACTGGCTTACGTGTTTTAGCTTTCAGAATCCCGAGTCCGTCCTCGAAGTCTCTGATAAGGAAATCCGTGCCGAGAAATGGATCTGCAAGGAGGAGCGAGCGAGGCTGGTAGGTGTGATCCTGGCTGCCCAGCAGAGAGGCTCGGTTTCTGCCTACAGGATGCTGAGGCTGCTGCCGAGACTGAACGCCTTCGGAAACTACAGGAGGACGATGGCGGTCGACAGAAGGCATTGATCACTATGATGGGTGGTACTCTGAAAACTAAGAAGGATCTCAGCCCTCTGGAGGTATGAGTACAGACTATCGTCAGTCTCCTGATGTGGACGGTAGGTCCGACTGGAGCGTGAGGAGTGGATGGACGCAGTACCCGAGGAAGAGATGGATGAGGACCAGAAGGTAAGAACAGCACTAGGACGGGCGATGCCCTCTTGTGTCATCGGCACAGCCCTCTGGGACGTCTAGTGTATCCTTCAGGCGGCTTTTGCTGATCAACTCGCCAGAGAGAAAGCGCTGGCTGAAGAGCAGGTAAGTCGCTCCCCTTACGTCTGCAGAGTGGTCCGGCCTTGGCATGAGTGCTCGCGCTGCTTCAGGAGGCCTACCGTACTCGACTGGGAGAGGAGCTAGAACAACTCAAGGCTGAGATCAAGGAGAGCTCCGCTGCTTTCGATGATGGCCTCCTCAAGGAACTCTACCGAACGAGGGTTGAGACTGACTTGAAGATGTACGGCAGACCGCCCTCCTAAGCTCGCGTCAATCGTCCTGTCCCTTCCCCTCAGCCTCACGCAGGAGCTCCTGGTCCTGCAGCATCACCTGGCACTACGGCAGTCTCAGGAAGACAAGGCAGCGGTAGAGAGCCTCAACCAGCGGATAGTCGAAGTCCGGAAGAAGGTCCTGTTCGCTGGCTCGCCGTGTTGGTGGCAGCCTTCTGTCAGGTCGCCGAGTGCCGGGCGGAGTTCGAGGACTTCAGCCTGATTGTTCGCGACCTCGAGCGAGAGGCTGATGAGATCGTCAGGCAGGAGAGAGATTACGTAAGTTCCACTGTAGGTGTTTGGTGAGGTTCACTGCCGTTATAAGGTGTCCAACTTCAAGCAGCAGTTCTCCTCGGCCAACACTGGTAGCACTGGCTCATCAGGGAGTGTCTCGAGGCTCATCCTCAGGAATCGATACTGAGGACTTCAACCAGCTTCTGGCGCTTTTCCGAACTACACTTCCGGGAGAGGACGCCAATAAGGTGGAGGAGAGCCCCACTTCGTGGCTCCGCATCATCGCTGTATCAGGACAATACCGCTACCTCAAACAAGAACGCCTATCACGGGAGGCCACTTGTGAGTTACTGCTTCTCCACTGGATATTGCCGTCTATTTCGCGTCAGATGTCTCACAACTTGTTCAATCGGCCCTCCTCTCGTTCCCGGATCGTAGGCGGTTGGAGGCACGAGGATAGTGAAGGTAAGACCCACACCTCGAACCCGTTGGACTTCACCATTGATCAGAATTTTTTTACTTGGACACTTCTCGTCCGAGAGCGCCTTCTCCAGTCTGCACAGGGCAGCGGCTCCCACGATTGAGCGTCTGCGGCTGCTACCGCTGCCGGTGACACCACTGGCGTCTATTAGCGATATCAAGCAGTGCGTTCATCCGGCGTATCTCAAGGTCCAGTTTACATCTGAGGAGCGAACAGAAGCTCGCAAGGTCCGGTGAGAACCCTGGTCTTGCCTCTCCCGGCGGAGTCTCATGGCCCTTCCGAAGAGCTCCTCGTCGATCCCTTCGGGGCAATCGTCCGGGTACTGGAAGACAGCAATCTGGAAAGGAGGGAATTTTCCAACCATTCGCGCGGCCTCGCTACATCGTCCATGGTGGGCGAGTTGAGCTCGTAGTCCTCCATAGATTCTCCTCGACCAGCTGGCGTCCCAGAGGGAGGTTATACTCACCGAGAAGTTCGACACCGAAGTGGCCATTATGGTTAGACAGGTGGGTTGGTCATTGCAGCCCTCCCTCAGTGAACACCAGCCGGTTCCAGGGACTTCTCAACCTCCCTGAGGCCCCGGTCGCCACGGATTGCAGCGATGCGATTGTTGTGCCAGCGGAAGAGGCGATCGAAATACGGAACAGGTCGAGCTTGTACTTCAGCTCGGGTGGATGCACAGTGACCGCCGGCAGGCACATCATCGCTCTGGCGAAGGAGAAGTTGGCGGTGTTGCACAAGATAAAGGACTTCCGAAAGAAGCTGAATCTTGTGGAGTGGGAACAAGCGGTGCTTACGCTGGAAAAGGAGGTCTGTAGGCATTAACGCTGACTATTCACCAGCACTCGGATTCTACTCCCAGGACCTAGAGGAACGGTCGAGAGACATTCAGATGATGCGGGTTACGAAGGATCTTCAGACGGTTCTTTCGGGTAGTATCTCAGCTCTGCCATGAGATAGCATCGGATGGCAGAATCTAGCAAAAACCCGGACGGTAAACGGGAGACCAAAAATGTGGAGGACGCGCTCAAAAACTCATAGAGAAGGTGGAGCAGAGCGGTGCCGAGAAGGAAGCTGCACTGATCAAAGAAGTGAGCGGGGTTCGATTCCACCCCCAGGCAACTTGAGAAGTGCAGAGTCGCGATGATGAGACGTCGGCATTCGCCGGACCTCGGCTGGGTCTATGGCCACGAGGATAATGGCCGCCTACGAAGTCTTGGGCTCCCTATTTGTCGGCGTAGAACCGACTGAGGTAGACGTCTCGTCGTTTTCAGTTGGAACTCGTGAAGCGAACTAACGACAGGCAACGGCAGGAAAACGAGGTAGCCTGCATCCATGACCGAATCTATCGCGCCGCGCGTGAAGGGGCCCCTTGATCTCAGGAACTCAAGCGGAAGGCGGACGAACTGCGTCGAACTGTGGCCCAACGCGAGTCAATCAGGGCGCTGCAAGATTCGCACGCTAGTCAAGACTCTGAAGGGAGCTCAGTGTGAGACGTTATCCAAGCCCTCTTCAGCGGAGGCTCTGGCGTGCCTCCTACGATCTGTCTTTATAGTTTCCCCTAATCATGTCGTGACCAGGTATCGCGCAGGGGAGAAGCGGATTCCCATCGGAGGGGGCGGCCGTATTGAGGAAAACGCTCGAGAAATTCGAGAAGCACAAGCACGGTTTGCGGAGAGCAGACTCCACCGGGAGCAAATCGACATGGCACGCAGCCACACCAAAGAGATACAGAAGTGAAGCTTTAGCTCATCGTGTTTGACGAATTGCACATCCCGTCAGGCTCCGAGCAGTGCTTGACGGTTACCGTCAACGGACATTCCCAAGCTTTGTCCATGTACATCAGTCGAGGGAAGCCCCAGACGGCTAGGAAGTTGTTCTCACTCTAATAGCTGTTGGGTTTGAGTTACAGTAATCGCAGGTCTTGATGGGAAGGTGGGTTTACATTACCAGTGAGATATTGAGACATGGATCACGACCGGTCCGAAGCACGTCTGTGACTGCGCAAGATAGTTTCGGCTGTGTGGATTCTTATAAACCCGATGAGTTCAAGTTGAACTTCAACTCCTGTGGGGGCGATAAAGCACACTAAGAACTGTCTAGCTTCGTAGCTCATAAGTTGGCAAGAATGCCTTCCACGGTATGAACTCAGGATGTGATTTTGGCTACTGTTCATAGGTTGTCCGTCTTCTTGAATGGCCAGGTATCTCTGAAACTTGATAGCATGGCACTTGTCGAAGGAGGTTCAAGGCACCTGTCGGGCACTTATTTCTGACCAGATCCGCTGGCATTTGCAACTCGAATACGGAGAAGATAACATCCCACGGACTCGGTAGGAGGTTACCGACTGCAACGAGTGAGACCTGTTTCCGGCGTAAACTTTCCGCCATTCCTCCCACTCGGCTTCGTTACTTCTATAGGACTTTCACTACGATCCCTAGCCACTGCAGTTCAGCCTTATCACTTGACACTATCCAAAGATAGCTGTTCAC